>CANUEZ040000267.1:240000-250000 GCA_948099385.1 Fasciola hepatica
TAGGCGTGCATATGCGCCTATAGTGTAGCATAGGAGCCTATATACCAGCATAGGCCGTGCGTACGGGCCGTATATAGGCGTGCATAGGCGCCTATAGTGTAGCATAGGAGCCTATATACCAGCATAGGCCCTGCGTACGGGCCGTATATAGGCGTGCATATGCGCCTATAGTGTAGCATAGGAGCCTATATGCCAGCATAGGCCGTGCGTACGGGCCGTATATAGGCGTGCATATGCGCCTATAGTGTAGCATAGGAGCCTATATACCAGCATAGGCCGTGCGTACGGGCCGTATATAGGCGTGCATATGCGCCTATAGTGTAGCATAGGAGCCTATATACCAGCATAGGCCGTGCGTACGGGCCGTATATAGGCGTGCATATGCGCCTATAGTGTAGCATAGGAGCCTATATACCAGCATAGGCCGTGCGTACGGGCCGTATATAGGCGTGCATAGGCGCCTATAGTGTAGCATAGGAGCCTATATACCAGCATAGGCCCTGCGTACGGGCCGTATATAGGCGTGCATATGCGCCTATAGTGTAGCATAGGAGCCTATATGCCAGCATAGGCCGTGCGTACGGGCCGTATATAGGCGTGCATATGCGCCTATAGTGTAGCATAGGAGCCTATATACCAGCATAGGCCGTGCGTACGGGCCGTATATAGGCGTGCATATGCGCCTATAGTGTAGCATAGGAGCCTATATACCAGCATAGGCCGTGCGTACGGGCCGTATATAGGCGTGCATAGGCGCCTATAGTGTAGCATAGGAGCCTATATGCCAGCATAGGCCGTGCGTACGGGCCGTATATAGGCGTGCATATGCGCCTATAGTGTAGCATAGGAGCCTATATGCCAGCATAGGCCGTGCGTACGGGCCGTATATAGGCGTGCATAGGCGCCTATAGTGTAGCATAGGAGCCTATATACCAGCATAGGCCGTGCGTACGGGCCGTATATAGGCGTGCATATGCGCCTATAGTGCAGCATAGGAGCCTATATACCAGCATAGGCCGTGCGTACGGGCCGTATATAGGCGTGCATATGCGCCTATAGTGTAGCATAGGAGCCTATATACCAGCATAGGCCGTGCGTACGGGCCGTATATAGGCGTGCATAGGCGCCTATAGTGTAGCATAGGAGCCTATATACCAGCATAGGCCGTGCGTACGGGCCGTATATAGGCGTGCATAGGCGCCTATAGTGTAGCATAGGAGCCTATATACCAGCATAGGCCGTGCGTACGGGCCGTATATAGGCGTGCATATGCGCCTATAGTGTAGCATAGGAGCCTATATACCAGCATAGGCCGTGCGTACGGGCCGTATATAGGCGTGCATATGCGCCTATAGTGCAGCATAGGAGCCTATATACCAGCATAGGCCGTGCGTACGGGCCGTATATAGGCGTGCATATGCGCCTATAGTGTAG
The DNA here is from genome assembly GCA_948099385.1 of Fasciola hepatica. Taxonomy (NCBI): domain Eukaryota; kingdom Metazoa; phylum Platyhelminthes; class Trematoda; order Plagiorchiida; family Fasciolidae; genus Fasciola; species Fasciola hepatica. The sequence continues at coordinate 241,435 of CANUEZ040000267.1, forward strand.
CATAGGAGCCTATATACCAGCATAGGCCGTGCGTACGGGCCGTATATAGGCGTGCATAGGCGCCTATAGTGTAGCATAGGAGCCTATATACCAGCATAGGCCCTGCGTACGGGCCGTATATAGGCGTGCATATGCGCCTATAGTGTAGCATAGGAGCCTATATGCCAGCATAGGCCGTGCGTACGGGCCGTATATAGGCGTGCATATGCGCCTATAGTGTAGCATAGGAGCCTATATACCAGCATAGGCCGTGCGTACGGGCCGTATATAGGCGTGCATATGCGCCTATAGTGTAGCATAGGAGCCTATATACCAGCATAGGCCGTGCGTACGGGCCGTATATAGGCGTGCATATGCGCCTATAGTGTAGCATAGGAGCCTATATACCAGCATAGGCCGTGCGTACGGGCCGTATATAGGCGTGCATAGGCGCCTATAGTGTAGCATAGGAGCCTATATACCAGCATAGGCCGTGCGTACGGGCCGTATATAGGCGTGCATATGCGCCTATAGTGTAGCATAGGAGCCTATATGCCAGCATAGGCCGTGCGTACGGGCCGTATATAGGCGTGCATATGCGCCTATAGTGTAGCATAGGAGCCTATATACCAGCATAGGCCGTGCGTACGGGCCGTATATAGGCGTGCATATGCGCCTATAGTGTAGCATAGGAGCCTATATACCAGCATAGGCCGTGCGTACGGGCCGTATATAGGCGTGCATAGGCGCCTATAGTGTAGCATAGGAGCCTATATGCCAGCATAGGCCGTGCGTACGGGCCGTATATAGGCGTGCATATGCGCCTATAGTGTAGCATAGGAGCCTATATGCCAGCATAGGCCGTGCGTACGGGCCGTATATAGGCGTGCATAGGCGCCTATAGTGTAGCATAGGAGCCTATATACCAGCATAGGCCGTGCGTACGGGCCGTATATAGGCGTGCATAGGCGCCTATAGTGTAGCATAGGAGCCTATATACCAGCATAGGCCGTGCGTACGGGCCGTATATAGGCGTGCATATGCGCCTATAGTGTAGCATAGGAGCCTATATACCAGCATAGGCCGTGCGTACGGGCCGTATATAGGCGTGCATAGGCGCCTATAGTGTAGCATAGGAGCCTATATACCAGCATAGGCCCTGCGTACGGGCCGTATATAGGCGTGCATATGCGCCTATAGTGCAGCATAGGAGCCTATATACCAGCATAGGCCGTGCGTACGGGCCGTATATAGGCGTGCATATGCGCCTATAGTGTAGCATAGGAGCCTATATACCAGCATAGGCCGTGCGTACGGGCCGTATATAGGCGTGCATATGCGCCTATAGTGTAGCATAGGAGCCTATATACCAGCATAGGCCGTGCGTACGGGCCGTATATAGGCGTGCATAGGCGCCTATAGTGTAGCATAGGAGCCTATATACCAGCATAGGCCGTGCGTACGGGCCGTATATAGGCGTGCATAGGCGCCTATAGTGTAGCATAGGAGCCTATATGCCAGCATAGGCCGTGCGTACGGGCCGTATATAGGCGTGCATATGCGCCTATAGTGTAGCATAGGAGCCTATATGCCAGCATAGGCCGTGCGTACGGGCCGTATATAGGCGTGCATAGGCGCCTATAGTGTAGCATAGGAGCCTATATACCAGCATAGGCCGTGCGTACGGGCCGTATATAGGCGTGCATAGGCGCCTATAGTGTAGCATAGGAGCCTATATACCAGCATAGGCCGTGCGTACGGGCCGTATATAGGCGTGCATGTGCGCCTATAGTGCAGCATAGGAGCCTATATACCAGCATAGGCCGTGCGTACGGGCCGTATATAGGCGTGCATATGCGCCTATAGTGTAGCATAGGAGCCTATATACCAGCATAGGCCGTGCGTACGGGCCGTATATAGGCGTGCATATGCGCCTATAGTGTAGCATAGGAGCCTATATGCCAGCATAGGCCGTGCCTGCGTTCTGTATTGCACCATCGGCCATGTAACTGCGATTTTATGTACTCGGGTCATCGGCGGGGGTAACTCACCCTCCTTTCAGGTTTTTGTTTCAGTTTTTTCGAAATTCGTCCGAAGAAATATTTTGCTAGGTCGGAGATATTACACTGGGTCATGCAGCACGCATTTGTACAACTGCACAAAAAAAAATAATCGGGAAAAATTAATTTTTGAAAAAGTTATAGCAAAAAAACCTATTTATTGCAGCCATTCTGAGACCCTCATCTAGTTCTGTATGTTATATAGGGAGTACCCTCTCTCCTCGGAGAGTCCGAGTTACTACCGCCGTTTACCCGTCTATATGGAGTTACCATAGGCCGTGCATATAGTATATAGGCTTGCATGGGGAGTCTATGTAGGCTATAGGTATGGGTCTATATGGTGCATATGGGCTGGCATATGGGCTTGTGGGCCGGCATACGAGCCTATAGGCTTGCATAGGGAGTCTATATAGGCTATAGGTATGGGCCTATACAGTGCATATGGGCTGGCATATGGGCTTGTGGGCCGGCATACGAGCCCATGGGCCGGCATGCGAGCCTATAGGCTTGCATAGGGAGTCCATATGGGCTATAGGTATAGGCCTATACAATGCATATAGGCTGGTATATGGGCCTATAGGCCAGCATACGGGTCCATAAGAGAGTCAAGGTTACCACCGCCGTTTACCCGTCTATATGGAGTTGCAATAGGCCGTGTATGTAGTGTATAGGCTTGCATAGGGAGTCTGTATAGGCTATAGGTATGGGCTTATACAGCGCATATAGGCCGGTATATGAGCCTATAGTCCAGCATACGAGCCTATAGGCTTGCATAGGGAGTCTATATAGGCTATAGGTATGGGCCTATACAGTGCATATGGGCTGGCATATGGGCTTGTGGGCCGGCATACGAGCCCATGGGCCGGCATGCGAGCCTATAGGCTTGCATAGGGAGTCCATATGGGCTATAGGTATAGGCCTATACAATGCATATAGGCTGGTATATGGGCCTATAGGCCAGCATACGGGTCCATAAGAGAGTCAAGGTTACCACCGCCGTTTACCCGTCTATATGGAGTTGCAATAGGCCGTGTATGTAGTGTATAGGCTTGCATAGGGAGTCTGTATAGGCTATAGGTATGGGCTTATACAGCGCATACAGGCCGGTATATGAGCCTATAGTCCAGCATACGAGCCTATAGGCTTGCATAGGGAGTCTATATAGGCTATAGATATGGGCCTGTATGGTGCATATAGGCTATGATGCGCATATATATTTGACTCTATATGGACCCGTTGGTCTATATAGAGCCTAAAGGTCCACACATATTTTTTTCCAAGTTCATCTCAGTGTTATTTTTTATCATCCAGTTTGTAACTCATCTAGTTTTGCATGATATATGTGGGGTGACGCCCACCGGTCACATCCAGTCGCTTGGCCTAATTGTAGCATAGATGCCCCTGGCCTGCGTGCTCGATGGTGACAATCCTGAAGCTTGCTATGTTGCCGTGTTCTTACTGACCTACCCCGGGCTACGGCTTGGGTTGGTGCGGCGATCGTCTGTTTCCGTGTGCCGGTGGATATCGCCTTGGTGGCGTGCCCCTGCCGCGGTTGCTCGTAACTGGGTGTGGGGTGAATTTCCTCGCATATGAAGTGGGATGGCTGCTCGCTCCTTAGCGGAGGGCTGGTTCTTCGGGGCTGGTCATTCGTTCTCGAGTGTGGCGTGCCTCTCTTGAGCTGATTAATCCGATTGGCTTGTCCTGTAAGCCGGGCGACCAGGTGCAGGTTGCTTTGGTGGTGCATGATCGATATTCGCTAGCAGGAAACTGCTGTATGAATGGGAATGTGACGCCCGGGGCAACGTCTCTTCCTGTGAAAACATGTGGTGGTGCGCATGTGAAGCTAACGCTCCGTGAAACCGCGACACGGTCCAGCGGCTAGCTCGTTGATTTTGATCCTGTGCCCCGACGGCTTCGGCTGAACGGGTTGAGGACTGTGAATAATCTGGTTGATCCTGCCAGTAGTCATATGCTTGTCTCAGAGATTAAGCCATGCATGTCTAAGTACATACCTTTAAACGGTGAAACCGCGAATGGCTCATTAAATCAGCTATGGTTCCTTGGATCGTACATACTACATGGATAACTGTAGTAATTCTAGAGCTAATACATGCCACTATGCCCTGACCCGCGAGGGAACGGGTGGATTTATTAGAACAGAACCAACCGGGGGCGGCTTCGGTCGTCCCTGTTGCATTCTGTGATGACTCTGGATAACTTCACTGATCGCAGTCGGCCTTGTGTCGGCGACGGATCTTTCAAATGTCTGCCCTATCAATTTTCGATGGTAGGTGACCTGCCTACCATGGTGCTAACGGGTAACGGGGAATCAGGGTTCGATTCCGGAGAGGGAGCCTGAGAAACGGCTACCACTTCCAAGGAAGGCAGCAGGCACGCAAATTACCCAATCCCGGCACGGGGAGGTAGTGACGAAAAATACGGATACGGGACTCACTAGAGGCTCCGTAATTCGAATGAGTACAATTTAAATCCTTTAACGAGGATCAACTGGAGGGCAAGTCTGGTGCCAGCAGCCGCGGTAACTCCAGCTCCAGAAGCGTATATTAAAGTTGTTGCAGTTAAAAAGCTCGTAGTTGGATCTGGGTCGCATGGCTACATGCCGTCGCTCGTGGGTCTGGCCTGGTTACTGCCGGGTTGAGCTTGCGAGTCGGTCTCGTGGTTGTGCTTCCTTTCTGCTGTGTCTGTTTACAGGTGTCAGCGTGACTGGTGGGCTTGCCTGCTAGTCTGTTGGCATGCTTCTTGGTGCCTTTAATCGGGTGTCGGAGGCGGACAGCACGTTTACTTTGAACAAATTTGAGTGCTCAAAGCAGGCCTTTGTGCCTGAAAATTCTTGCATGGAATAATGGAATAGGACTTCGGTTCTATTTTGTTGGTTTTCGGATCCGAAGTAATGGTTAAGAGGGACAGACGGGGGCATTTGTATGGCGGTGTTAGAGGTGAAATTCTTGGATCGCCGCCAGACAAACTACAGCGAAAGCATTTGCCAAGGATGTTTTCATTGATCTTGAGCGAAAGTCAGAGGTTCGAAGACGATCAGATACCGTCCTAGTTCTGACCATAAACGATGCCAACTGACGATCCGTGGTGGTTCTTTATGTGTCCCCACGGGCAGTCCCCGGGAAACCCTTAAGTCTTTGGGCTCCGGGGGAAGTATGGTTGCAAAGCTGAAACTTAAAGGAATTGACGGAAGGGCACCACCAGGAGTGGAGCCTGCGGCTTAATTCGACTCAACACGGGAAAACTCACCCGGCCCGGACACTGTGAGGATTGACAGATTGATAGCTCTTTCTTGATTCGGTGGTTGGTGGTGCATGGCCGTTCTTAGTTGGTGGAGCGATTTGTCTGGTTAATTCCGATAACGAACGAGACTCTGGCCTGCTAAATAGTATGCCTGTCCTCTGTGCTCGTGCAGGTTGCGTTGTCCATTGCCTCCTCGTGGGGTAGTGGTTACGTTGACCGGCGGGTGCGGCGCAGGTACTTACTTCTTAGAGGGACAAGCGGTATTCAGTCGCACGAAATTGAGCAATAACAGGTCTGTGATGCCCTTAGATGTCCGGGGCCGCACGTGCGCTACAATGACGGTTTCAGCGAGTTTGGAATCCTGGCCTGAGCAGGTTGGGTAAACTGTATCATAACCGTCGTGACTGGGATCGGGGCTTGCAATTGTTCCCCGTGAACGAGGAATTCCTGGTAAGTGCAAGTCATAAGCTTGCGCTGATTACGTCCCTGCCCTTTGTACACACCGCCCGTCGCTACTACCGATTGAATGGTTTAGCAAGGTCCTCGGATTGGTGCCATTGTAGTGGCTTCGGCCGCTCGACCGGTGCTGAGAAGACGACCAAACTTGATCATTTAGAGGAAGTAAAAGTCGTAACAAGGTTTCCGTAGGTGAACCTGCGGAAGGATCATTACCTGAAAATCTACTCTCACACAAGCGATACACGTGTGACCGTCATGTCATGCGATAAAAATTTGCGGACGGCTATGCCTGGCTCATTGAGGTCACAGCATATCCGAACACTGATGGGGTGCCTACCTGTATGATACTCCGATGGTATGCTTGCGTCTCTCGGGGCGCTTGTCCAAGCCAGGAGAACGGGTTGTACTGCCACGATTGGTAGTGCTAGGCTTAAAGAGGAGATTTGGGCTACGGCCCTGCTCCCGCCCTATGAACTGTTTCATTACTACATTTACACTGTTAAAGTGGTGCTGAATGGCTTGCCATTCTTTGCCATTGCCCTCGCATGCACCCGGTCCTTGTGGCTGGACTGCACGTACGTCGCCCGGCGGTGCCTATCCCGGGTTGGACTGATAACCTGGTCTTTGACCATACGTACAACTCTGAACGGTGGATCACTCGGCTCGTGTGTCGATGAAGAGCGCAGCCAACTGTGTGAATTAATGCAAACTGCATACTGCTTTGAACATCGACATCTTGAACGCATATTGCGGCCATGGGTTAGCCTGTGGCCACGCCTGTCCGAGGGTCGGCTTATAAACTATCACGACGCCCAAAAAGTCGTGGCTTGGGTTTTGCCAGCTGGCGTGATCTCCTCTATGAGTAATCATGTGAGGTGCCAGATCTATGGCGTTTCCCTAATGTATCCGGATGCACCCTTGTCTTGGCAGAAAGCCGTGGTGAGGTGCAGTGGCGGAATCGTGGTTTAATAATCGGGTTGGTACTCAGTTGTCAGTGTGTTTGGCGATCCCCTAGTCGGCACACTTATGATTTCTGGGATAATTCCATACCAGGCACGTTCCGTCACTGTCACTTTGTCATTGGTTTGATGCTGAACTTGGTCATGTGTCTGATGCTATTTTCATATAGCGACGGTACCCTTCGTGGTCTGTCTTCCTGACCTCGGTTCAGACGTGATTACCCGCTGAACTTAAGCATATCACTAAGCGGAGGAAAAGAAACTAACCAGGATTCCCTTAGTAACGGCGAGTGAACAGGGAAAAGCCCAGCACCGAAGCCTGTGGTCATTTGGCCCCTAGGCAATGTGGTGTTCAGGTTAGCTCGCGAAGATGCTGCTCCACCCTAAGTCCTATAATGAGTAAGGTTACTCGGACATGGCCCAATGAGGGTGAAAGGCCCGTGGGGGTGGAGATTCAGAATGGCCAGTATCTTCCTGAGCAGACCTTGGAGTCGGGTTGTTTGTGAATGCAGCCCAAAGCGGGTGGTAAACTCCATCCAAGGCTAAATACTAGCACGAGTCCGATAGCGAACAAGTACCGTGAGGGAAAGTTGAAAAGTACTTTGAAGAGAGAGTAAACAGTGCGTGAAACCGTTCAGAGGTAAACAGGTGGAGTTGAACTGCAAGCTCTGAGGATTCAGCTGGTGAGTATGGCATGAGCTTGGTCATATTGGTTGTGTGCTCGGGTCTGCTTAGCTGCAGGTCCCCGCTTCGGTGGGGATGCGCGAATCACTCATCAGGTGTTGTGCGCCCGGGTACTGACGGACCTGCTTGCCAGTGCACTTTCTCAGAGTGTTCACCACGACCGACGTTGCTGTCTGGCTGTTGCGGTTAAACCGGCTTGGTAGGGTCCTTGTGTCCTTGCTAGGTCGGGATGGCAGGTAGCCCGTTGTGCGATTTATCGTGCTTCGGGTGTAATAGCCGACTGCTTCGGTTCTGTGCGGTACGTCGGAGACGGCGGCTTGTTGTGCGTGCGGGCGTGCCTGTCGCGCCGGCGGCTCTGGGTCTGGTTGCCTTGTTGCTTGTGAATGCAGGCCAGGTGATGGCTCGGTGTCGTTCGGTCGGCGGTTGCGTTTGTTGCACTTTGAAAGGGCCCACAGTCTGTGGTGTAGTGGTAGACTATCCACCTGACCCGTCTTGAAACACGGACCAAGGAGAGTAACATGTGCGCGAGTCATTGGGCGTTACGAAACCCAAAGGCGCAGTGAAAGTGAAGGCTCGGCTTGTCTGGGCTGAGGTGAGATCCTGTCGTTTCTCATGCGCGGTACTACCAAGCTTCGAGCGGCAGGCGCATCACCGGCCCGTCCCATGGCGTAGAGGCAGCCTCGTGCTTGCTCATCGTCGGGGCGGAGCATGAGCGTACATGTTGAGACCCGAAAGATGGTGAACTATGCTTGCGCAGGTTGAAGCCAGAGGAAACTCTGGTGGAGGACCGCAGCGATTCTGACGTGCAAATCGATCGTCAAACGTGAGTATAGGGGCGAAAGACTAATCGAACCATCTAGTAGCTGGTTCCCTCCGAAGTTTCCCTCAGGATAGCTGGCATTCTGTGATATAAACAGTTTTATCCGGTAAAGCGAATGATTAGAGGCATTGGGGGCGAAACGTCCTCAACCTATTCTCAAACTTTAAATGGGTGAGAAGCCTAACTCGCTCAAACGGAGCTGGGCGTTGAATGTGAGTGCCAAGTGGGCCATTTTTGGTAAGCAGAACTGGCGCTGTGGGATGAACCAAACGTTCGGTTAAGGTGCCTAACACGACGCTCATGAGATACCACAAAAGGTGTTGGTTGGTCCAGACAGCAGGACG
>CANUEZ040000267.1:255000-262500 GCA_948099385.1 Fasciola hepatica
GTATATAGGCGTGCATATGCGCCTATAGTGCAGCATAGGAGCCTATATACCAGCATAGGCCGTGCGTACGGGCCGTATATAGGCGTGCATATGCGCCTATAGTGTAGCATAGGAGCCTATATACCAGCATAGGCCGTGCGTACGGGCCGTATATAGGCGTGCATAGGCGCCTATAGTGTAGCATAGGAGCCTATATACCAGCATAGGCCGTGCGTACGGGCCGTATATAGGCGTGCATAGGCGCCTATAGTGTAGCATAGGAGCCTATATACCAGCATAGGCCGTGCGTACGGGCCGTATATAGGCGTGCATATGCGCCTATAGTGTAGCATAGGAGCCTATATACCAGCATAGGCCGTGCGTACGGGCCGTATATAGGCGTGCATATGCGCCTATAGTGCAGCATAGGAGCCTATATACCAGCATAGGCCGTGCGTACGGGCCGTATATAGGCGTGCATATGCGCCTATAGTGTAGCATAGGAGCCTATATACCAGCATAGGCCGTGCGTACGGGCCGTATATAGGCGTGCATAGGCGCCTATAGTGTAGCATAGGAGCCTATATACCAGCATAGGCCCTGCGTACGGGCCGTATATAGGCGTGCATATGCGCCTATAGTGTAGCATAGGAGCCTATATGCCAGCATAGGCCGTGCGTACGGGCCGTATATAGGCGTGCATATGCGCCTATAGTGTAGCATAGGAGCCTATATACCAGCATAGGCCGTGCGTACGGGCCGTATATAGGCGTGCATATGCGCCTATAGTGTAGCATAGGAGCCTATATACCAGCATAGGCCGTGCGTACGGGCCGTATATAGGCGTGCATATGCGCCTATAGTGTAGCATAGGAGCCTATATACCAGCATAGGCCGTGCGTACGGGCCGTATATAGGCGTGCATAGGCGCCTATAGTGTAGCATAGGAGCCTATATACCAGCATAGGCCGTGCGTACGGGCCGTATATAGGCGTGCATATGCGCCTATAGTGTAGCATAGGAGCCTATATGCCAGCATAGGCCGTGCGTACGGGCCGTATATAGGCGTGCATATGCGCCTATAGTGTAGCATAGGAGCCTATATACCAGCATAGGCCGTGCGTACGGGCCGTATATAGGCGTGCATATGCGCCTATAGTGTAGCATAGGAGCCTATATACCAGCATAGGCCGTGCGTACGGGCCGTATATAGGCGTGCATAGGCGCCTATAGTGTAGCATAGGAGCCTATATGCCAGCATAGGCCGTGCGTACGGGCCGTATATAGGCGTGCATATGCGCCTATAGTGTAGCATAGGAGCCTATATGCCAGCATAGGCCGTGCGTACGGGCCGTATATAGGCGTGCATAGGCGCCTATAGTGTAGCATAGGAGCCTATATACCAGCATAGGCCGTGCGTACGGGCCGTATATAGGCGTGCATAGGCGCCTATAGTGTAGCATAGGAGCCTATATACCAGCATAGGCCGTGCGTACGGGCCGTATATAGGCGTGCATATGCGCCTATAGTGTAGCATAGGAGCCTATATACCAGCATAGGCCGTGCGTACGGGCCGTATATAGGCGTGCATAGGCGCCTATAGTGTAGCATAGGAGCCTATATACCAGCATAGGCCCTGCGTACGGGCCGTATATAGGCGTGCATATGCGCCTATAGTGCAGCATAGGAGCCTATATACCAGCATAGGCCGTGCGTACGGGCCGTATATAGGCGTGCATATGCGCCTATAGTGTAGCATAGGAGCCTATATACCAGCATAGGCCGTGCGTACGGGCCGTATATAGGCGTGCATATGCGCCTATAGTGTAGCATAGGAGCCTATATACCAGCATAGGCCGTGCGTACGGGCCGTATATAGGCGTGCATAGGCGCCTATAGTGTAGCATAGGAGCCTATATACCAGCATAGGCCGTGCGTACGGGCCGTATATAGGCGTGCATAGGCGCCTATAGTGTAGCATAGGAGCCTATATGCCAGCATAGGCCGTGCGTACGGGCCGTATATAGGCGTGCATATGCGCCTATAGTGTAGCATAGGAGCCTATATGCCAGCATAGGCCGTGCGTACGGGCCGTATATAGGCGTGCATAGGCGCCTATAGTGTAGCATAGGAGCCTATATACCAGCATAGGCCGTGCGTACGGGCCGTATATAGGCGTGCATAGGCGCCTATAGTGTAGCATAGGAGCCTATATACCAGCATAGGCCGTGCGTACGGGCCGTATATAGGCGTGCATGTGCGCCTATAGTGCAGCATAGGAGCCTATATACCAGCATAGGCCGTGCGTACGGGCCGTATATAGGCGTGCATATGCGCCTATAGTGTAGCATAGGAGCCTATATACCAGCATAGGCCGTGCGTACGGGCCGTATATAGGCGTGCATATGCGCCTATAGTGTAGCATAGGAGCCTATATGCCAGCATAGGCCGTGCCTGCGTTCTGTATTGCACCATCGGCCATGTAACTGCGATTTTATGTACTCGGGTCATCGGCGGGGGTAACTCACCCTCCTTTCAGGTTTTTGTTTCAGTTTTTTCGAAATTCGTCCGAAGAAATATTTTGCTAGGTCGGAGATATTACACTGGGTCATGCAGCACGCATTTGTACAACTGCACAAAAAAAAATAATCGGGAAAAATTAATTTTTGAAAAAGTTATAGCAAAAAAACCTATTTATTGCAGCCATTCTGAGACCCTCATCTAGTTCTGTATGTTATATAGGGAGTACCCTCTCTCCTCGGAGAGTCCGAGTTACTACCGCCGTTTACCCGTCTATATGGAGTTACCATAGGCCGTGCATATAGTATATAGGCTTGCATGGGGAGTCTATGTAGGCTATAGGTATGGGTCTATATGGTGCATATGGGCTGGCATATGGGCTTGTGGGCCGGCATACGAGCCTATAGGCTTGCATAGGGAGTCTATATAGGCTATAGGTATGGGCCTATACAGTGCATATGGGCTGGCATATGGGCTTGTGGGCCGGCATACGAGCCCATGGGCCGGCATGCGAGCCTATAGGCTTGCATAGGGAGTCCATATGGGCTATAGGTATAGGCCTATACAATGCATATAGGCTGGTATATGGGCCTATAGGCCAGCATACGGGTCCATAAGAGAGTCAAGGTTACCACCGCCGTTTACCCGTCTATATGGAGTTGCAATAGGCCGTGTATGTAGTGTATAGGCTTGCATAGGGAGTCTGTATAGGCTATAGGTATGGGCTTATACAGCGCATATAGGCCGGTATATGAGCCTATAGTCCAGCATACGAGCCTATAGGCTTGCATAGGGAGTCTATATAGGCTATAGGTATGGGCCTATACAGTGCATATGGGCTGGCATATGGGCTTGTGGGCCGGCATACGAGCCCATGGGCCGGCATGCGAGCCTATAGGCTTGCATAGGGAGTCCATATGGGCTATAGGTATAGGCCTATACAATGCATATAGGCTGGTATATGGGCCTATAGGCCAGCATACGGGTCCATAAGAGAGTCAAGGTTACCACCGCCGTTTACCCGTCTATATGGAGTTGCAATAGGCCGTGTATGTAGTGTATAGGCTTGCATAGGGAGTCTGTATAGGCTATAGGTATGGGCTTATACAGCGCATACAGGCCGGTATATGAGCCTATAGTCCAGCATACGAGCCTATAGGCTTGCATAGGGAGTCTATATAGGCTATAGATATGGGCCTGTATGGTGCATATAGGCTATGATGCGCATATATATTTGACTCTATATGGACCCGTTGGTCTATATAGAGCCTAAAGGTCCACACATATTTTTTTCCAAGTTCATCTCAGTGTTATTTTTTATCATCCAGTTTGTAACTCATCTAGTTTTGCATGATATATGTGGGGTGACGCCCACCGGTCACATCCAGTCGCTTGGCCTAATTGTAGCATAGATGCCCCTGGCCTGCGTGCTCGATGGTGACAATCCTGAAGCTTGCTATGTTGCCGTGTTCTTACTGACCTACCCCGGGCTACGGCTTGGGTTGGTGCGGCGATCGTCTGTTTCCGTGTGCCGGTGGATATCGCCTTGGTGGCGTGCCCCTGCCGCGGTTGCTCGTAACTGGGTGTGGGGTGAATTTCCTCGCATATGAAGTGGGATGGCTGCTCGCTCCTTAGCGGAGGGCTGGTTCTTCGGGGCTGGTCATTCGTTCTCGAGTGTGGCGTGCCTCTCTTGAGCTGATTAATCCGATTGGCTTGTCCTGTAAGCCGGGCGACCAGGTGCAGGTTGCTTTGGTGGTGCATGATCGATATTCGCTAGCAGGAAACTGCTGTATGAATGGGAATGTGACGCCCGGGGCAACGTCTCTTCCTGTGAAAACATGTGGTGGTGCGCATGTGAAGCTAACGCTCCGTGAAACCGCGACACGGTCCAGCGGCTAGCTCGTTGATTTTGATCCTGTGCCCCGACGGCTTCGGCTGAACGGGTTGAGGACTGTGAATAATCTGGTTGATCCTGCCAGTAGTCATATGCTTGTCTCAGAGATTAAGCCATGCATGTCTAAGTACATACCTTTAAACGGTGAAACCGCGAATGGCTCATTAAATCAGCTATGGTTCCTTGGATCGTACATACTACATGGATAACTGTAGTAATTCTAGAGCTAATACATGCCACTATGCCCTGACCCGCGAGGGAACGGGTGGATTTATTAGAACAGAACCAACCGGGGGCGGCTTCGGTCGTCCCTGTTGCATTCTGTGATGACTCTGGATAACTTCACTGATCGCAGTCGGCCTTGTGTCGGCGACGGATCTTTCAAATGTCTGCCCTATCAATTTTCGATGGTAGGTGACCTGCCTACCATGGTGCTAACGGGTAACGGGGAATCAGGGTTCGATTCCGGAGAGGGAGCCTGAGAAACGGCTACCACTTCCAAGGAAGGCAGCAGGCACGCAAATTACCCAATCCCGGCACGGGGAGGTAGTGACGAAAAATACGGATACGGGACTCACTAGAGGCTCCGTAATTCGAATGAGTACAATTTAAATCCTTTAACGAGGATCAACTGGAGGGCAAGTCTGGTGCCAGCAGCCGCGGTAACTCCAGCTCCAGAAGCGTATATTAAAGTTGTTGCAGTTAAAAAGCTCGTAGTTGGATCTGGGTCGCATGGCTACATGCCGTCGCTCGTGGGTCTGGCCTGGTTACTGCCGGGTTGAGCTTGCGAGTCGGTCTCGTGGTTGTGCTTCCTTTCTGCTGTGTCTGTTTACAGGTGTCAGCGTGACTGGTGGGCTTGCCTGCTAGTCTGTTGGCATGCTTCTTGGTGCCTTTAATCGGGTGTCGGAGGCGGACAGCACGTTTACTTTGAACAAATTTGAGTGCTCAAAGCAGGCCTTTGTGCCTGAAAATTCTTGCATGGAATAATGGAATAGGACTTCGGTTCTATTTTGTTGGTTTTCGGATCCGAAGTAATGGTTAAGAGGGACAGACGGGGGCATTTGTATGGCGGTGTTAGAGGTGAAATTCTTGGATCGCCGCCAGACAAACTACAGCGAAAGCATTTGCCAAGGATGTTTTCATTGATCTTGAGCGAAAGTCAGAGGTTCGAAGACGATCAGATACCGTCCTAGTTCTGACCATAAACGATGCCAACTGACGATCCGTGGTGGTTCTTTATGTGTCCCCACGGGCAGTCCCCGGGAAACCCTTAAGTCTTTGGGCTCCGGGGGAAGTATGGTTGCAAAGCTGAAACTTAAAGGAATTGACGGAAGGGCACCACCAGGAGTGGAGCCTGCGGCTTAATTCGACTCAACACGGGAAAACTCACCCGGCCCGGACACTGTGAGGATTGACAGATTGATAGCTCTTTCTTGATTCGGTGGTTGGTGGTGCATGGCCGTTCTTAGTTGGTGGAGCGATTTGTCTGGTTAATTCCGATAACGAACGAGACTCTGGCCTGCTAAATAGTATGCCTGTCCTCTGTGCTCGTGCAGGTTGCGTTGTCCATTGCCTCCTCGTGGGGTAGTGGTTACGTTGACCGGCGGGTGCGGCGCAGGTACTTACTTCTTAGAGGGACAAGCGGTATTCAGTCGCACGAAATTGAGCAATAACAGGTCTGTGATGCCCTTAGATGTCCGGGGCCGCACGTGCGCTACAATGACGGTTTCAGCGAGTTTGGAATCCTGGCCTGAGCAGGTTGGGTAAACTGTATCATAACCGTCGTGACTGGGATCGGGGCTTGCAATTGTTCCCCGTGAACGAGGAATTCCTGGTAAGTGCAAGTCATAAGCTTGCGCTGATTACGTCCCTGCCCTTTGTACACACCGCCCGTCGCTACTACCGATTGAATGGTTTAGCAAGGTCCTCGGATTGGTGCCATTGTAGTGGCTTCGGCCGCTCGACCGGTGCTGAGAAGACGACCAAACTTGATCATTTAGAGGAAGTAAAAGTCGTAACAAGGTTTCCGTAGGTGAACCTGCGGAAGGATCATTACCTGAAAATCTACTCTCACACAAGCGATACACGTGTGACCGTCATGTCATGCGATAAAAATTTGCGGACGGCTATGCCTGGCTCATTGAGGTCACAGCATATCCGAACACTGATGGGGTGCCTACCTGTATGATACTCCGATGGTATGCTTGCGTCTCTCGGGGCGCTTGTCCAAGCCAGGAGAACGGGTTGTACTGCCACGATTGGTAGTGCTAGGCTTAAAGAGGAGATTTGGGCTACGGCCCTGCTCCCGCCCTATGAACTGTTTCATTACTACATTTACACTGTTAAAGTGGTACTGAATGGCTTGCCATTCTTTGCCATTGCCCTCGCATGCACCCGGTCCTTGTGGCTGGACTGCACGTACGTCGCCCGGCGGTGCCTATCCCGGGTTGGACTGATAACCTGGTCTTTGACCATACGTACAACTCTGAACGGTGGATCACTCGGCTCGTGTGTCGATGAAGAGCGCAGCCAACTGTGTGAATTAATGCAAACTGCATACTGCTTTGAACATCGACATCTTGAACGCATATTGCGGCCATGGGTTAGCCTGTGGCCACGCCTGTCCGAGGGTCGGCTTATAAACTATCACGACGCCCAAAAAGTCGTGGCTTGGGTTTTGCCAGCTGGCGTGATCTCCTCTATGAGTAATCATGTGAGGTGCCAGATCTATGGCGTTTCCCTAATGTATCCGGATGCACCCTTGTCTTGGCAGAAAGCCGTGGTGAGGTGCAGTGGCGGAATCGTGGTTTAATAATCGGGTTGGTACTCAGTTGTCAGTGTGTTTGGCGATCCCCTAGTCGGCACACTTATGATTTCTGGGATAATTCCATACCAGGCACGTTCCGTCACTGTCACTTTGTCATTGGTTTGATGCTGAACTTGGTCATGTGTCTGATGCTATTTTCATATAGCGACGGTACCCTTCGTGGTCTGTCTTCCTGACCTCGGTTCAGACGTGATTACCCGCTGAACTTAAGCATATCACTAAGCGGAGGAAAAGAAACTAACCAGGATTCCCTTAGTAACGGCGAGTGAACAGGGAAAAG
>CANUEZ040000267.1:267500-277500 GCA_948099385.1 Fasciola hepatica
CTCCTCGGGCGAGTCAATGCTACCACCGCCGTTGACCCGTCCATATAGGCCGTGCGTACGGGCCGTATATAGGCGTGCATAGGCGCCTATAGTGCAGCATAGGAGCCTATATACCAGCATAGGCCGTGCGTACGGGCCGTATATAGGCGTGCATATGCGCCTATAGTGTAGCATAGGAGCCTATATGCCAGCATAGGCCGTGCGTACGGGCCGTATATAGGCGTGCATATGCGCCTATAGTGTAGCATAGGAGCCTATATGCCAGCATAGGCCGTGCGTACGGGCCGTATATAGGCGTGCATAGGCGCCTATAGTGTAGCATAGGAGCCTATATACCAGCATAGGCCGTGCGTACGGGCCGTATATAGGCGTGCATAGGCGCCTATAGTGTAGCATAGGAGCCTATATACCAGCATAGGCCGTGCGTACGGGCCGTATATAGGCGTGCATAGGCGCCTATAGTGTAGCATAGGAGCCTATATACCAGCATAGGCCGTGCGTACGGGCCGTATATAGGCGTGCATATGCGCCTATAGTGCAGCATAGGAGCCTATATACCAGCATAGGCCGTGCGTACGGGCCGTATATAGGCGTGCATAGGCGCCTATAGTGTAGCATAGGAGCCTATATACCAGCATAGGCCGTGCGTACGGGCCGTATATAGGCGTGCATAGGCGCCTATAGTGTAGCATAGGAGCCTATATACCAGCATAGGCCGTGCGTACGGGCCGTATATAGGCGTGCATAGGCGCCTATAGTGTAGCATAGGAGCCTATATACCAGCATAGGCCGTGCGTACGGGCCGTATATAGGCGTGCATATGCGCCTATAGTGCAGCATAGGAGCCTATATACCAGCATAGGCCGTGCGTACGGGCCGTATATAGGCGTGCATATGCGCCTATAGTGTAGCATAGGAGCCTATATACCAGCATAGGCCGTGCGTACGGGCCGTATATAGGCGTGCATAGGCGCCTATAGTGTAGCATAGGAGCCTATATACCAGCATAGGCCGTGCGTACGGGCCGTATATAGGCGTGCATAGGCGCCTATAGTGTAGCATAGGAGCCTATATACCAGCATAGGCCGTGCGTACGGGCCGTATATAGGCGTGCATAGGCGCCTATAGTGTAGCATAGGAGCCTATATACCAGCATAGGCCGTGCGTACGGGCGTATATAGGCGTGCATATGCGCCTATAGTGCAGCATAGGAGCCTATATACCAGCATAGGCCGTGCGTACGGGCCGTATATAGGCGTGCATATGCGCCTATAGTGTAGCATAGGAGCCTATATACCAGCATAGGCCGTGCGTACGGGCCGTATATAGGCGTGCATAGGCGCCTATAGTGTAGCATAGGAGCCTATATACCAGCATAGGCCGTGCGTACGGGCCGTATATAGGCGTGCATAGGCGCCTATAGTGTAGCATAGGAGCCTATATACCAGCATAGGCCGTGCGTACGGGCCGTATATAGGCGTGCATAGGCGCCTATAGTGTAGCATAGGAGCCTATATACCAGCATAGGCCGTGCGTACGGGGCCGTATATAGGCGTGCATATGCGCCTATAGTGCAGCATAGGAGCCTATATACCAGCATAGGCCGTGCGTACGGGCCGTATATAGGCGTGCATATGCGCCTATAGTGTAGCATAGGAGCCTATATACCAGCATAGGCCGTGCGGTACGGGCCGTATATAGGCGTGCAATAGGCGCCTATAGTGTAGCATAGGAGCCTATATACCAGCATAGGCCCTGCGTACGGGCCGTATATAGGCGTGCATATGCGCCTATAGTGTAGCATAGGAGCCTATATGCCAGCATAGGCCGTGCGTACGGGCCGTATATAGGCGTGCATATGCGCCTATAGTGTAGCATAGGAGCCTATATACCAGCATAGGCCGTGCGTACGGGCCGTATATAGGCGTGCATATGCGCCTATAGTGTAGCATAGGAGCCTATATACCAGCATAGGCCGTGCGTACGGGCCGTATATAGGCGTGCATATGCGCCTATAGTGTAGCATAGGAGCCTATATACCAGCATAGGCCGTGCGTACGGGGCCGTATATAGGCGTGCATAGGCGCCTATAGTGTAGCATAGGAGCCTATATACCAGCATAGGCCCTGCGTACGGGCCGTATATAGGCGTGCATATGCGCCTATAGTGTAGCATAGGAGCCTATATGCCAGCATAGGCCGTGCGTACGGGCCGTATATAGGCGTGCATATGCGCCTATAGTGTAGCATAGGAGCCTATATACCAGCATAGGCCGTGCGTACGGGCCGTATATAGGCGTGCATATGCGCCTATAGTGTAGCATAGGAGCCTATATACCAGCATAGGCCGTGCGTACGGGCCGTATATAGGCGTGCATAGGCGCCTATAGTGTAGCATAGGAGCCTATATACCAGCATAGGCCCTGCGTACGGGCCGTATATAGGCGTGCATATGCGCCTATAGTGTAGCATAGGAGCCTATATGCCAGCATAGGCCGTGCGTACGGGCCGTATATAGGCGTGCATAGGCGCCTATAGTGTAGCATAGGAGCCTATATACCAGCATAGGCCGTGCGTACGGGCCGTATATAGGCGTGCATAGGCGCCTATAGTGTAGCATAGGAGCCTATATACCAGCATAGGCCGTGCGTACGGGCCGTATATAGGCGTGCATATGCGCCTATAGTGTAGCATAGGAGCCTATATACCAGCATAGGCCGTGCGTACGGGCCGTATATAGGCGTGCATATGCGCCTATAGTGTAGCATAGGAGCCTATATACCAGCATAGGCCGTGCGTACGGGCCGTATATAGGCGTGCATAGGCGCCTATAGTGTAGCATAGGAGCCTATATACCAGCATAGGCCCTGCGTACGGGCCGTATATAGGCGTGCATATGCGCCTATAGTGTAGCATAGGAGCCTATATGCCAGCATAGGCCGTGCGTACGGGCCGTATATAGGCGTGCATATGCGCCTATAGTGTAGCATAGGAGCCTATATACCAGCATAGGCCGTGCGTACGGGCCGTATATAGGCGTGCATATGCGCCTATAGTGTAGCATAGGAGCCTATATACCAGCATAGGCCGTGCGTACGGGCCGTATATAGGCGTGCATAGGCGCCTATAGTGTAGCATAGGAGCCTATATGCCAGCATAGGCCCGTGCGTACGGGCCGTATATAGGCGTGCATATGCGCCTATAGTGTAGCATAGGAGCCTATATGCCAGCATAGGCCGTGCGTACGGGCCGTATATAGGCGTGCATAGGGCGCCTATAGTGTAGCATAGGAGCCTATATACCAGCATAGGCCGTGCGTACGGGCCGTATATAGGCGTGCATAGGCGCCTATAGTGTAGCATAGGAGCTATATACCAGCATAGGCCGTGCGTACGGGCCGTATATAGGCGTGCATATGCGCCTATAGTGCAGCATAGGAGCCTATATACCAGCATAGGCCGTGCGTACGGGCCGTATATAGGCGTGCATAGGCGCCTATAGTGTAGCATAGGAGCCTATATACCAGCATAGGCCGTGCGTACGGGCCGTATATAGGCGTGCATATGCGCCTATAGTGCAGCATAGGAGCCTATATACCAGCATAGGCCGTGCGTACGGGCCGTATATAGGCGTGCATATGCGCCTATAGTGTAGCATAGGAGCCTATACCAGCATAGGCGTGCGTACGGGCCGTATATAGGCGTGCATATGCGCCTATAGTGTAGCATAGGAGCCTATATGCCAGCATAGGCCGTGCCTGCGTTCTGTATTGCACCATCGGCCATGTAACTGCGATTTTATGTACTCGGGTCATCGGCGGGGGTAACTCACCCTCCTTTCAGGTTTTTTGTTTCAGTTTTTTCGAAATTCGTCCGAAGAAATATTTTGCTAGGTCGGAGATATTACACTGGGTCATGCAGCACGCATTTGTACAACTGCACAAAAAAAAATAATCGGGAAAAATTAATTTTTGAAAAAGTTATAGCAAAAAAACCTATTTATTGCAGCCATTCTGAGACCCTCATCTAGTTCTGTATGTTATATAGGGAGTACCCTCTCTCCTCGGAGAGTCCGAGTTACTACCGCCGTTTACCCGTCTATATGGAGTTACCATAGGCCGTGCATATAGTATATAGGCTTGCATGGGGAGTCTATGTAGGCTATAGGTATGGGTCTATATGGTGCATATGGGCTGGCATATGGGCTTGTGGGCCGGCATACGAGCCTATAGGCTTGCATAGGGAGTCTATATAGGCTATAGGTATGGGCCTATACAGTGCATATGGGCTGGCATATGGGCTTGTGGGCCGGCATACGAGCCCATGGGCCGGCATGCGAGCCTATAGGCTTGCATAGGGAGTCCATATGGGCTATAGGTATAGGCCTATACAATGCATATAGGCTGGTATATGGGCCTATAGGCCAGCATACGGGTCCATAAGAGAGTCAAGGTTACCACCGCCGTTTACCCGTCTATATGGAGTTGCAATAGGCCGTGTATGTAGTGTATAGGCTTGCATAGGGAGTCTGTATAGGCTATAGGTATGGGCTTATACAGCGCATATAGGCCGGTATATGAGCCTATAGTCCAGCATACGAGCCTATAGGCTTGCATAGGGAGTCTATATAGGCTATAGGTATGGGCCTATACAGTGCATATGGGCTGGCATATGGGCTTGTGGCGGCATACGAGCCCATGGGCCGGCATGCGAGCCTATAGGCTTGCATAGGGAGTCCATATGGGCTATAGGTATAGGCCTATACAATGCATATAGGCTGGTATATGGGCCTATAGGCCAGCATACGGGTCCATAAGAGAGTCAAGGTTACCACCGCCGTTTACCCGTCTATATGGAGTTGCAATAGGCCGTGTATGTAGTGTATAGGCTTGCATAGGGAGTCTGTATAGGCTATAGGTATGGGCTTATACAGCGCATACAGGCCGGTATATGAGCCTATAGTCCAGCATACGAGCCTATAGGCTTGCATAGGGAGTCTATATAGGCTATAGATATGGGCCTGTATGGTGCATATAGGCTATGATGCGCATATATATTTGACTCTATATGGACCCGTTGGTCTATATAGAGCCTAAAGGTCCACACATATTTTTTTCCAAGTTCATCTCAGTGTTATTTTTTATCATCCAGTTTGTAACTCATCTAGTTTTGCATGATATATGTGGGGTGACGCCCACCGGTCACATCCAGTCGCTTGGCCTAATTGTAGCATAGATGCCCCTGGCCTGCGTGCTCGATGGTGACAATCCTGAAGCTTGCTATGTTGCCGTGTTCTTACTGACCTACCCCGGGCTACGGCTTGGGTTGGTGCGGCGATCGTCTGTTTCCGTGTGCCGGTGGATATCGCCTTGGTGGCGTGCCCCTGCCGCGGTTGCTCGTAACTGGGTGTGGGGTGAATTTCCTCGCATATGAAGTGGGATGGCTGCTCGCTCCTTAGCGGAGGGCTGGTTCTTCGGGGCTGGTCATTCGTTCTCGAGTGTGGCGTGCCTCTCTTGAGCTGATTAATCCGATTGGCTTGTCCTGTAAGCCGGGCGACCAGGTGCAGGTTGCTTTGGTGGTGCATGATCGATATTCGCTAGCAGGAAACTGCTGTATGAATGGGAATGTGACGCCCGGGGCAACGTCTCTTCCTGTGAAAACATGTGGTGGTGCGCATGTGAAGCTAACGCTCCGTGAAACCGCGACACGGTCCAGCGGCTAGCTCGTTGATTTTGATCCTGTGCCCCGACGGCTTCGGCTGAACGGGTTGAGGACTGTGAATAATCTGGTTGATCCTGCCAGTAGTCATATGCTTGTCTCAGAGATTAAGCCATGCATGTCTAAGTACATACCTTTAAACGGTGAAACCGCGAATGGCTCATTAAATCAGCTATGGTTCCTTGGATCGTACATACTACATGGATAACTGTAGTAATTCTAGAGCTAATACATGCCACTATGCCCTGACCCGCGAGGGAACGGGTGGATTTATTAGAACAGAACCAACCGGGGGCGGCTTCGGTCGTCCCTGTTGCATTCTGTGATGACTCTGGATAACTTCACTGATCGCAGTCGGCCTTGTGTCGGCGACGGATCTTTCAAATGTCTGCCCTATCAATTTTCGATGGTAGGTGACCTGCCTACCATGGTGCTAACGGGTAACGGGGAATCAGGGTTCGATTCCGGAGAGGGAGCCTGAGAAACGGCTACCACTTCCAAGGAAGGCAGCAGGCACGCAAATTACCCAATCCCGGCACGGGGAGGTAGTGACGAAAAATACGGATACGGGACTCACTAGAGGCTCCGTAATTCGAATGAGTACAATTTAAATCCTTTAACGAGGATCAACTGGAGGGCAAGTCTGGTGCCAGCAGCCGCGGTAACTCCAGCTCCAGAAGCGTATATTAAAGTTGTTGCAGTTAAAAAGCTCGTAGTTGGATCTGGGTCGCATGGCTACATGCCGTCGCTCGTGGGTCTGGCCTGGTTACTGCCGGGTTGAGCTTGCGAGTCGGTCTCGTGGTTGTGCTTCCTTTCTGCTGTGTCTGTTTACAGGTGTCAGCGTGACTGGTGGGCTTGCCTGCTAGTCTGTTGGCATGCTTCTTGGTGCCTTTAATCGGGTGTCGGAGGCGGACAGCACGTTTACTTTGAACAAATTTGAGTGCTCAAAGCAGGCCTTTGTGCCTGAAAATTCTTGCATGGAATAATGGAATAGGACTTCGGTTCTATTTTGTTGGTTTTCGGATCCGAAGTAATGGTTAAGAGGGACAGACGGGGGCATTTGTATGGCGGTGTTAGAGGTGAAATTCTTGGATCGCCGCCAGACAAACTACAGCGAAAGCATTTGCCAAGGATGTTTTCATTGATCTTGAGCGAAAGTCAGAGGTTCGAAGACGATCAGATACCGTCCTAGTTCTGACCATAAACGATGCCAACTGACGATCCGTGGTGGTTCTTTATGTGTCCCCACGGGCAGTCCCCGGGAAACCCTTAAGTCTTTGGGCTCCGGGGGAAGTATGGTTGCAAAGCTGAAACTTAAAGGAATTGACGGAAGGGCACCACCAGGAGTGGAGCCTGCGGCTTAATTCGACTCAACACGGGAAAACTCACCCGGCCCGGACACTGTGAGGATTGACAGATTGATAGCTCTTTCTTGATTCGGTGGTTGGTGGTGCATGGCCGTTCTTAGTTGGTGGAGCGATTTGTCTGGTTAATTCCGATAACGAACGAGACTCTGGCCTGCTAAATAGTATGCCTGTCCTCTGTGCTCGTGCAGGTTGCGTTGTCCATTGCCTCCTCGTGGGGTAGTGGTTACGTTGACCGGCGGGTGCGGCGCAGGTACTTACTTCTTAGAGGGACGAGCGGTATTCAGTCGCACGAAATTGAGCAATAACAGGTCTGTGATGCCCTTAGATGTCCGGGGCCGCACGTGCGCTACAATGACGGTTTCAGCGAGTTTGGAATCCTGGCCTGAGCAGGTTGGGTAAACTGTATCATAACCGTCGTGACTGGGATCGGGGCTTGCAATTGTTCCCCGTGAACGAGGAATTCCTGGTAAGTGCAAGTCATAAGCTTGCGCTGATTACGTCCCTGCCCTTTGTACACACCGCCCGTCGCTACTACCGATTGAATGGTTTAGCAAGGTCCTCGGATTGGTGCCATTGTAGTGGCTTCGGCCGCTCGACCGGTGCTGAGAAGACGACCAAACTTGATCATTTAGAGGAAGTAAAAGTCGTAACAAGGTTTCCGTAGGTGAACCTGCGGAAGGATCATTACCTGAAAATCTACTCTCACACAAGCGATACACGTGTGACCGTCATGTCATGCGATAAAAATTTGCGGACGGCTATGCCTGGCTCATTGAGGTCACAGCATATCCGAACACTGATGGGGTGCCTACCTGTATGATACTCCGATGGTATGCTTGCGTCTCTCGGGGCGCTTGTCCAAGCCAGGAGAACGGGTTGTACTGCCACGATTGGTAGTGCTAGGCTTAAAGAGGAGATTTGGGCTACGGCCCTGCTCCCGCCCTATGAACTGTTTCATTACTACATTTACACTGTTAAAGTGGTACTGAATGGCTTGCCATTCTTTGCCATTGCCCTCGCATGCACCCGGTCCTTGTGGCTGGACTGCACGTACGTCGCCCGGCGGTGCCTATCCCGGGTTGGACTGATAACCTGGTCTTTGACCATACGTACAACTCTGAACGGTGGATCACTCGGCTCGTGTGTCGATGAAGAGCGCAGCCAACTGTGTGAATTAATGCAAACTGCATACTGCTTTGAACATCGACATCTTGAACGCATATTGCGGCCATGGGTTAGCCTGTGGCCACGCCTGTCCGAGGGTCGGCTTATAAACTATCACGACGCCCAAAAAGTCGTGGCTTGGGTTTTGCCAGCTGGCGTGATCTCCTCTATGAGTAATCATGTGAGGTGCCAGATCTATGGCGTTTCCCTAATGTATCCGGATGCACCCTTGTCTTGGCAGAAAGCCGTGGTGAGGTGCAGTGGCGGAATCGTGGTTTAATAATCGGGTTGGTACTCAGTTGTCAGTGTGTTTGGCGATCCCCTAGTCGGCACACTTATGATTTCTGGGATAATTCCATACCAGGCACGTTCCGTCACTGTCACTTTGTCATTGGTTTGATGCTGAACTTGGTCATGTGTCTGATGCTATTTTCATATAGCGACGGTACCCTTCGTGGTCTGTCTTCCTGACCTCGGTTCAGACGTGATTACCCGCTGAACTTAAGCATATCACTAAGCGGAGGAAAAGAAACTAACCAGGATTCCCTTAGTAACGGCGAGTGAACAGGGAAAAGCCCAGCACCGAAGCCTGTGGTCATTTGGCCCCTAGGCAATGTGGTGTTCAGGTTAGCTCGCGAAGATGCTGCTCCACCCTAAGTCCTATAATGAGTAAGGTTACTCGGACATGGCCCAATGAGGGTGAAAGGCCCGTGGGGGTGGAGATTCAGAATGGCCAGTATCTTCCTGAGCAGACCTTGGAGTCGGGTTGTTTGTGAATGCAGCCCAAAGCGGGTGGTAAACTCCATCCAAGGCTAAATACTAGCACGAGTCCGATAGCGAACAAGTACCGTGAGGGAAAGTTGAAAAGTACTTTGAAGAGAGAGTAAACAGTGCGTGAAACCGTTCAGAGGTAAACAGGTGGAGTTGAACTGCAAGCTCTGAGGATTCAGCTGGTGAGTATGGCATGAGCTTGGTCATATTGGTTGTGTGCTCGGGTCTGCTTAGCTGCAGGTCCCCGCTTCGGTGGGGATGCGCGAATCACTCATCAGGTGTTGTGCGCCCGGGTACTGACGGACCTGCTTGCCAGTGCACTTTCTCAGAGTGTTCACCACGACCGACGTTGCTGTCTGGCTGTTGCGGTTAAACCGGCTTGGTAGGGTCCTTGTGTCCTTGCTAGGTCGGGATGGCAGGTAGCCCGTTGTGCGATTTATCGTGCTTCGGGTGTAATAGCCGACTGCTTCGGTTCTGTGCGGTACGTCGGAGACGGCGGCTTGTTGTGCGTGCGGGCGTGCCTGTCGCGCCGGCGGCTCTGGGTCTGGTTGCCTTGTTGCTTGTGAATGCAGGCCAGGTGATGGCTCGGTGTCGTTCGGTCGGCGGTTGCGTTTGTTGCACTTTGAAAGGGCCCACAGTCTGTGGTGTAGTGGTAGACTATCCACCTGACCCGTCTTGAAACACGGACCAAGGAGAGTAACATGTGCGCGAGTCATTGGGCGTTACGAAACCCAAAGGCGCAGTGAAAGTGAAGGCTCGGCTTGTCTGGGCTGAGGTGAGATCCTGTCGTTTCTCATGCGCGGTACTACCAAGCTTCGAGCGGCAGGCGCATCACCGGCCCGTCCCATGGCGTAGAGGCAGCCTCGTGCTTGCTCATCGTCGGGGCGGAGCATGAGCGTACATGTTGAGACCCGAAAGATGGTGAACTATGCTTGCGCAGGTTGAAGCCAGAGGAAACTCTGGTGGAGGACCGCAGCGATTC
>CANUEZ040000267.1:282500-292547 GCA_948099385.1 Fasciola hepatica
ATATAGGCGTGCATATGCGCCTATAGTGCAGCATAGGAGCCTATATACCAGCATAGGCCGTGCGTACGGGCCGTATATAGGCGTGCATATGCGCCTATAGTGTAGCATAGGAGCCTATATACCAGCATAGGCCGTGCGTACGGGCCGTATATAGGCGTGCATAGGCGCCTATAGTGTAGCATAGGAGCCTATATACCAGCATAGGCCGTGCGTACGGGCCGTATATAGGCGTGCATAGGCGCCTATAGTGTAGCATAGGAGCCTATATACCAGCATAGGCCGTGCGTACGGGCCGTATATAGGCGTGCATAGGCGCCTATAGTGTAGCATAGGAGCCTATATACCAGCATAGGCCGTGCGTACGGGCCGTATATAGGCGTGCATATGCGCCTATAGTGCAGCATAGGAGCCTATATACCAGCATAGGCCGTGCGTACGGGCCGTATATAGGCGTGCATATGCGCCTATAGTGTAGCATAGGAGCCTATATGCCAGCATAGGCCGTGCGTACGGGCCGTATATAGGCGTGCATATGCGCCTATAGTGTAGCATAGGAGCCTATATACCAGCATAGGCCGTGCGTACGGGCCGTATATAGGCGTGCATATGCGCCTATAGTGTAGCATAGGAGCCTATATACCAGCATAGGCCGTGCGTACGGGCCGTATATAGGCGTGCATAGGCGCCTATAGTGTAGCATAGGAGCCTATATGCCAGCATAGGCCGTGCGTACGGGCCGTATATAGGCGTGCATATGCGCCTATAGTGTAGCATAGGAGCCTATATGCCAGCATAGGCCGTGCGTACGGGCCGTATATAGGCGTGCATAGGCGCCTATAGTGTAGCATAGGAGCCTATATACCAGCATAGGCCGTGCGTACGGGCCGTATATAGGCGTGCATAGGCGCCTATAGTGTAGCATAGGAGCCTATATACCAGCATAGGCCGTGCGTACGGGCCGTATATAGGCGTGCATATGCGCCTATAGTGTAGCATAGGAGCCTATATACCAGCATAGGCCGTGCGTACGGGCCGTATATAGGCGTGCATATGCGCCTATAGTGTAGCATAGGAGCCTATATACCAGCATAGGCCGTGCGTACGGGCCGTATATAGGCGTGCATAGGCGCCTATAGTGTAGCATAGGAGCCTATATACCAGCATAGGCCCTGCGTACGGGCCGTATATAGGCGTGCATATGCGCCTATAGTGTAGCATAGGAGCCTATATGCCAGCATAGGCCGTGCGTACGGGCCGTATATAGGCGTGCATATGCGCCTATAGTGTAGCATAGGAGCCTATATACCAGCATAGGCCGTGCGTACGGGCCGTATATAGGCGTGCATATGCGCCTATAGTGTAGCATAGGAGCCTATATACCAGCATAGGCCGTGCGTACGGGCCGTATATAGGCGTGCATAGGCGCCTATAGTGTAGCATAGGAGCCTATATGCCAGCATAGGCCGTGCGTACGGGCCGTATATAGGCGTGCATATGCGCCTATAGTGTAGCATAGGAGCCTATATGCCAGCATAGGCCGTGCGTACGGGCCGTATATAGGCGTGCATAGGCGCCTATAGTGTAGCATAGGAGCCTATATACCAGCATAGGCCGTGCGTACGGGCCGTATATAGGCGTGCATAGGCGCCTATAGTGTAGCATAGGAGCCTATATACCAGCATAGGCCGTGCGTACGGGCCGTATATAGGCGTGCATATGCGCCTATAGTGCAGCATAGGAGCCTATATACCAGCATAGGCCGTGCGTACGGGCCGTATATAGGCGTGCATATGCGCCTATAGTGTAGCATAGGAGCCTATATACCAGCATAGGCCGTGCGTACGGGCCGTATATAGGCGTGCATATGCGCCTATAGTGTAGCATAGGAGCCTATATGCCAGCATAGGCCGTGCCTGCGTTCTGTATTGCACCATCGGCCATGTAACTGCGATTTTATGTACTCGGGTCATCGGCGGGGGTAACTCACCCTCCTTTCAGGTTTTTGTTTCAGTTTTTTCGAAATTCGTCCGAAGAAATATTTTGCTAGGTCGGAGATATTACACTGGGTCATGCAGCACGCATTTGTACAACTGCACAAAAAAAAATAATCGGGAAAAATTAATTTTTGAAAAAGTTATAGCAAAAAAACCTATTTATTGCAGCCATTCTGAGACCCTCATCTAGTTCTGTATGTTATATAGGGAGTACCCTCTCTCCTCGGAGAGTCCGAGTTACTACCGCCGTTTACCCGTCTATATGGAGTTACCATAGGCCGTGCATATAGTATATAGGCTTGCATGGGGAGTCTATGTAGGCTATAGGTATGGGTCTATATGGTGCATATGGGCTGGCATATGGGCTTGTGGGCCGGCATACGAGCCTATAGGCTTGCATAGGGAGTCTATATAGGCTATAGGTATGGGCCTATACAGTGCATATGGGCTGGCATATGGGCTTGTGGGCCGGCATACGAGCCCATGGGCCGGCATGCGAGCCTATAGGCTTGCATAGGGAGTCCATATGGGCTATAGGTATAGGCCTATACAATGCATATAGGCTGGTATATGGGCCTATAGGCCAGCATACGGGTCCATAAGAGAGTCAAGGTTACCACCGCCGTTTACCCGTCTATATGGAGTTGCAATAGGCCGTGTATGTAGTGTATAGGCTTGCATAGGGAGTCTGTATAGGCTATAGGTATGGGCTTATACAGCGCATATAGGCCGGTATATGAGCCTATAGTCCAGCATACGAGCCTATAGGCTTGCATAGGGAGTCTATATAGGCTATAGGTATGGGCCTATACAGTGCATATGGGCTGGCATATGGGCTTGTGGGCCGGCATACGAGCCCATGGGCCGGCATGCGAGCCTATAGGCTTGCATAGGGAGTCCATATGGGCTATAGGTATAGGCCTATACAATGCATATAGGCTGGTATATGGGCCTATAGGCCAGCATACGGGTCCATAAGAGAGTCAAGGTTACCACCGCCGTTTACCCGTCTATATGGAGTTGCAATAGGCCGTGTATGTAGTGTATAGGCTTGCATAGGGAGTCTGTATAGGCTATAGGTATGGGCTTATACAGCGCATACAGGCCGGTATATGAGCCTATAGTCCAGCATACGAGCCTATAGGCTTGCATAGGGAGTCTATATAGGCTATAGATATGGGCCTGTATGGTGCATATAGGCTATGATGCGCATATATATTTGACTCTATATGGACCCGTTGGTCTATATAGAGCCTAAAGGTCCACACATATTTTTTTCCAAGTTCATCTCAGTGTTATTTTTTATCATCCAGTTTGTAACTCATCTAGTTTTGCATGATATATGTGGGGTGACGCCCACCGGTCACATCCAGTCGCTTGGCCTAATTGTAGCATAGATGCCCCTGGCCTGCGTGCTCGATGGTGACAATCCTGAAGCTTGCTATGTTGCCGTGTTCTTACTGACCTACCCCGGGCTACGGCTTGGGTTGGTGCGGCGATCGTCTGTTTCCGTGTGCCGGTGGATATCGCCTTGGTGGCGTGCCCCTGCCGCGGTTGCTCGTAACTGGGTGTGGGGTGAATTTCCTCGCATATGAAGTGGGATGGCTGCTCGCTCCTTAGCGGAGGGCTGGTTCTTCGGGGCTGGTCATTCGTTCTCGAGTGTGGCGTGCCTCTCTTGAGCTGATTAATCCGATTGGCTTGTCCTGTAAGCCGGGCGACCAGGTGCAGGTTGCTTTGGTGGTGCATGATCGATATTCGCTAGCAGGAAACTGCTGTATGAATGGGAATGTGACGCCCGGGGCAACGTCTCTTCCTGTGAAAACATGTGGTGGTGCGCATGTGAAGCTAACGCTCCGTGAAACCGCGACACGGTCCAGCGGCTAGCTCGTTGATTTTGATCCTGTGCCCCGACGGCTTCGGCTGAACGGGTTGAGGACTGTGAATAATCTGGTTGATCCTGCCAGTAGTCATATGCTTGTCTCAGAGATTAAGCCATGCATGTCTAAGTACATACCTTTAAACGGTGAAACCGCGAATGGCTCATTAAATCAGCTATGGTTCCTTGGATCGTACATACTACATGGATAACTGTAGTAATTCTAGAGCTAATACATGCCACTATGCCCTGACCCGCGAGGGAACGGGTGGATTTATTAGAACAGAACCAACCGGGGGCGGCTTCGGTCGTCCCTGTTGCATTCTGTGATGACTCTGGATAACTTCACTGATCGCAGTCGGCCTTGTGTCGGCGACGGATCTTTCAAATGTCTGCCCTATCAATTTTCGATGGTAGGTGACCTGCCTACCATGGTGCTAACGGGTAACGGGGAATCAGGGTTCGATTCCGGAGAGGGAGCCTGAGAAACGGCTACCACTTCCAAGGAAGGCAGCAGGCACGCAAATTACCCAATCCCGGCACGGGGAGGTAGTGACGAAAAATACGGATACGGGACTCACTAGAGGCTCCGTAATTCGAATGAGTACAATTTAAATCCTTTAACGAGGATCAACTGGAGGGCAAGTCTGGTGCCAGCAGCCGCGGTAACTCCAGCTCCAGAAGCGTATATTAAAGTTGTTGCAGTTAAAAAGCTCGTAGTTGGATCTGGGTCGCATGGCTACATGCCGTCGCTCGTGGGTCTGGCCTGGTTACTGCCGGGTTGAGCTTGCGAGTCGGTCTCGTGGTTGTGCTTCCTTTCTGCTGTGTCTGTTTACAGGTGTCAGCGTGACTGGTGGGCTTGCCTGCTAGTCTGTTGGCATGCTTCTTGGTGCCTTTAATCGGGTGTCGGAGGCGGACAGCACGTTTACTTTGAACAAATTTGAGTGCTCAAAGCAGGCCTTTGTGCCTGAAAATTCTTGCATGGAATAATGGAATAGGACTTCGGTTCTATTTTGTTGGTTTTCGGATCCGAAGTAATGGTTAAGAGGGACAGACGGGGGCATTTGTATGGCGGTGTTAGAGGTGAAATTCTTGGATCGCCGCCAGACAAACTACAGCGAAAGCATTTGCCAAGGATGTTTTCATTGATCTTGAGCGAAAGTCAGAGGTTCGAAGACGATCAGATACCGTCCTAGTTCTGACCATAAACGATGCCAACTGACGATCCGTGGTGGTTCTTTATGTGTCCCCACGGGCAGTCCCCGGGAAACCCTTAAGTCTTTGGGCTCCGGGGGAAGTATGGTTGCAAAGCTGAAACTTAAAGGAATTGACGGAAGGGCACCACCAGGAGTGGAGCCTGCGGCTTAATTCGACTCAACACGGGAAAACTCACCCGGCCCGGACACTGTGAGGATTGACAGATTGATAGCTCTTTCTTGATTCGGTGGTTGGTGGTGCATGGCCGTTCTTAGTTGGTGGAGCGATTTGTCTGGTTAATTCCGATAACGAACGAGACTCTGGCCTGCTAAATAGTATGCCTGTCCTCTGTGCTCGTGCAGGTTGCGTTGTCCATTGCCTCCTCGTGGGGTAGTGGTTACGTTGACCGGCGGGTGCGGCGCAGGTACTTACTTCTTAGAGGGACAAGCGGTATTCAGTCGCACGAAATTGAGCAATAACAGGTCTGTGATGCCCTTAGATGTCCGGGGCCGCACGTGCGCTACAATGACGGTTTCAGCGAGTTTGGAATCCTGGCCTGAGCAGGTTGGGTAAACTGTATCATAACCGTCGTGACTGGGATCGGGGCTTGCAATTGTTCCCCGTGAACGAGGAATTCCTGGTAAGTGCAAGTCATAAGCTTGCGCTGATTACGTCCCTGCCCTTTGTACACACCGCCCGTCGCTACTACCGATTGAATGGTTTAGCAAGGTCCTCGGATTGGTGCCATTGTAGTGGCTTCGGCCGCTCGACCGGTGCTGAGAAGACGACCAAACTTGATCATTTAGAGGAAGTAAAAGTCGTAACAAGGTTTCCGTAGGTGAACCTGCGGAAGGATCATTACCTGAAAATCTACTCTCACACAAGCGATACACGTGTGACCGTCATGTCATGCGATAAAAATTTGCGGACGGCTATGCCTGGCTCATTGAGGTCACAGCATATCCGAACACTGATGGGGTGCCTACCTGTATGATACTCCGATGGTATGCTTGCGTCTCTCGGGGCGCTTGTCCAAGCCAGGAGAACGGGTTGTACTGCCACGATTGGTAGTGCTAGGCTTAAAGAGGAGATTTGGGCTACGGCCCTGCTCCCGCCCTATGAACTGTTTCATTACTACATTTACACTGTTAAAGTGGTACTGAATGGCTTGCCATTCTTTGCCATTGCCCTCGCATGCACCCGGTCCTTGTGGCTGGACTGCACGTACGTCGCCCGGCGGTGCCTATCCCGGGTTGGACTGATAACCTGGTCTTTGACCATACGTACAACTCTGAACGGTGGATCACTCGGCTCGTGTGTCGATGAAGAGCGCAGCCAACTGTGTGAATTAATGCAAACTGCATACTGCTTTGAACATCGACATCTTGAACGCATATTGCGGCCACGGGTTAGCCTGTGGCCACGCCTGTCCGAGGGTCGGCTTATAAACTATCACGACGCCCAAAAAGTCGTGGCTTGGGTTTTGCCAGCTGGCGTGATCTCCTCTATGAGTAATCATGTGAGGTGCCAGATCTATGGCGTTTCCCTAATGTATCCGGATGCACCCTTGTCTTGGCAGAAAGCCGTGGTGAGGTGCAGTGGCGGAATCGTGGTTTAATAATCGGGTTGGTACTCAGTTGTCAGTGTGTTTGGCGATCCCCTAGTCGGCACACTTATGATTTCTGGGATAATTCCATACCAGGCACGTTCCGTCACTGTCACTTTGTCATTGGTTTGATGCTGAACTTGGTCATGTGTCTGATGCTATTTTCATATAGCGACGGTACCCTTCGTGGTCTGTCTTCCTGACCTCGGTTCAGACGTGATTACCCGCTGAACTTAAGCATATCACTAAGCGGAGGAAAAGAAACTAACCAGGATTCCCTTAGTAACGGCGAGTGAACAGGGAAAAGCCCAGCACCGAAGCCTGTGGTCATTTGGCCCCTAGGCAATGTGGTGTTCAGGTTAGCTCGCGAAGATGCTGCTCCACCCTAAGTCCTATAATGAGTAAGGTTACTCGGACATGGCCCAATGAGGGTGAAAGGCCCGTGGGGGTGGAGATTCAGAATGGCCAGTATCTTCCTGAGCAGACCTTGGAGTCGGGTTGTTTGTGAATGCAGCCCAAAGCGGGTGGTAAACTCCATCCAAGGCTAAATACTAGCACGAGTCCGATAGCGAACAAGTACCGTGAGGGAAAGTTGAAAAGTACTTTGAAGAGAGAGTAAACAGTGCGTGAAACCGTTCAGAGGTAAACAGGTGGAGTTGAACTGCAAGCTCTGAGGATTCAGCTGGTGAGTATGGCATGAGCTTGGTCATATTGGTTGTGTGCTCGGGTCTGCTTAGCTGCAGGTCCCCGCTTCGGTGGGGATGCGCGAATCACTCATCAGGTGTTGTGCGCCCGGGTACTGACGGACCTGCTTGCCAGTGCACTTTCTCAGAGTGTTCACCACGACCGACGTTGCTGTCTGGCTGTTGCGGTTAAACCGGCTTGGTAGGGTCCTTGTGTCCTTGCTAGGTCGGGATGGCAGGTAGCCCGTTGTGCGATTTATCGTGCTTCGGGTGTAATAGCCGACTGCTTCGGTTCTGTGCGGTACGTCGGAGACGGCGGCTTGTTGTGCGTGCGGGCGTGCCTGTCGCGCCGGCGGCTCTGGGTCTGGTTGCCTTGTTGCTTGTGAATGCAGGCCAGGTGATGGCTCGGTGTCGTTCGGTCGGCGGTTGCGTTTGTTGCACTTTGAAAGGGCCCACAGTCTGTGGTGTAGTGGTAGACTATCCACCTGACCCGTCTTGAAACACGGACCAAGGAGAGTAACATGTGCGCGAGTCATTGGGCGTTACGAAACCCAAAGGCGCAGTGAAAGTGAAGGCTCGGCTTGTCTGGGCTGAGGTGAGATCCTGTCGTTTCTCATGCGCGGTACTACCAAGCTTCGAGCGGCAGGCGCATCACCGGCCCGTCCCATGGCGTAGAGGCAGCCTCGTGCTTGCTCATCGTCGGGGCGGAGCATGAGCGTACATGTTGAGACCCGAAAGATGGTGAACTATGCTTGCGCAGGTTGAAGCCAGAGGAAACTCTGGTGGAGGACCGCAGCGATTCTGACGTGCAAATCGATCGTCAAACGTGAGTATAGGGGCGAAAGACTAATCGAACCATCTAGTAGCTGGTTCCCTCCGAAGTTTCCCTCAGGATAGCTGGCATTCTGTGATATAAACAGTTTTATCCGGTAAAGCGAATGATTAGAGGCATTGGGGGCGAAACGTCCTCAACCTATTCTCAAACTTTAAATGGGTGAGAAGCCTAACTCGCTCAAACGGAGCTGGGCGTTGAATGTGAGTGCCAAGTGGGCCATTTTTGGTAAGCAGAACTGGCGCTGTGGGATGAACCAAACGTTCGGTTAAGGTGCCTAACACGACGCTCATGAGATACCACAAAAGGTGTTGGTTGGTCCAGACAGCAGGACGGTGGCCATGGAAGTTGGAATCCGCTAAGGAGTGTGTAACAACTCACCTGCCGAATCAACCAGCCCTGAAAATGGATGGCGCTGGAGCGTCGGACCTATACCGGACCGTCATTGCAAGCTGAGTCGGTAATGTGTGGTGTGAGGGCAAGCCACATGACTCAGGCGCGGAATTGTTGTGACGAGTAGGAGGGTCGCCGTGGTGAGCGGGAAGCTTCGGGCGTGAGCCTGAGTGGAGCCGCCACGGGTGCAGATCTTGGTGGTAGTAGCAAATATTCAAGTGAGAACCTTGAAGGCCGAGGTGGAGAAGGGTTCCATGGGAACAGCAGTTGGCCATGGGTCAGGCGGTCCTAAGTGATCCGGTAAATCGGTGCAGAGACGGGGTGCCTGACATTGTCAGGATTGCTGCCATTGTACTGTTGCACGGTAGCCCCCTGTAGCGAAAGGGAATCGGGTTAATATTCCCGACCCTGCCCACGGAGATTGGTGTATTCTGGCTTCGGTCAGTTTGCACCTGGCGCGGTAACGCAATCGACCTCGGAGACGTCGGCGAGAGTTCTGGGAAGAGTTCTCTTTTCTTTGTTAGGAGTGCACCATCCCCTGGAAACGGGTTGTCCGGAGATAGGGGACTAGCCTCCGTAAAGCACCACCCTTCTTGTGGTGTCCGGAACACTCTTGTCGGCCCTTGAAAATCCGAGCGAGGCTATATAATTTTCGTGGCAGGCCGTACCCATATCCGCATCAGGTCTCCAAGGTGAACAGCCTCTGGCATTTGAACAATGTAGGTAAGGGAAGTCGGCAAATTGGATCCGTAACTTCGGGAAAAGGATTGGCTCTGAGGGCCGAGTCAAACGGGCTGAAGTAAGATACGTGTCGGTCAAGTTGGAGGCTGGTTTCTCTGTTGCCTTGTCTGCTTCGGTGGGTAGGGTTGACGGAGTTACTGGACTCTGACCGGATCGGTCGTGGGCGACTTCAGCTAACAGAGTTGCTTGGCAAGCGGTGTGCATGGGTAACTGTGTGCGCAATGCGGTCTTGCTCTCTTCGTCTGGCGTTCAACGGCTAACTCAGAACTGGCACGGACCAGAGGAATCCGACTGTCTAATTAAAACAAAGCATTGCGATGTCCACTGATCGGTTTTGACGCAATGTGATTTCTGCCCAGTGCTCTGAATGTCAAAGTGAAGAAATTCAATCAAGCGCGGGTAAACGGCGGGAGTAACTATGACTCTCTTAAGGTAGCCAAATGCCTCGTCATCTAATTAGTGACGCGCATGAATGGATTAACGAGATTCCTACTGTCCCTATCTACTATCTAGCGAAACCACAGCCAAGGGAACGGGCTTGGCAGAATTAGCGGGGAAAGAAGACCCTGTTGAGCTTGACTCTAGTCCGACTTTGTGAGGAGACATGACGGGTGTAGAATAAGTGGGAGACCGGTCCTTCGGGGCTTGTCGACAGTGAAATACCACCACCGTCATTGTTTCTTTGCTTATTCAGTAAAACGGGAAATCGATTTTGGTTCTAAGCA
>CANUEZ040000268.1:15000-95000 GCA_948099385.1 Fasciola hepatica
TTCGTAAACCTGTTTAATATATGTTGAATTTTTTATACGCCAAATGGGGTTTTTTTGTGTAATAATGTCATTCTCATCGAGATGTATGTCCTTGAATTTTTGTTTGATTCAACTTGTTCAAATTTAACAAATTCAATTCCGTACATAATCTCATGTGGGTCAATAATCCAAACTCATTGCGTGATGCAGTGATGAACGAATAGGAATGACGCATAGGTAATTTTTACGTTAATCCCGTCAGTTCTGTTCTCATCTCCAGTATGTTTACGGTTGCTTTTTAATAAATGATTTCGGCTAGTACATTTATATTTATCATCATTTCGTTCACTTCTTTCCTATTAAACGAGAAATGTACACAACTTCATGATGGTTTTGGCAGCTCATTGGATTCTACCAGTTAGAGACGGCTGCTGCACTAGGATTCGAAACCGATACGAAAATGTTTGAAGTCCGTCGTGATGATCTCGGACAATTAATCCGTTTCCCGTAATATTTGCATTTAATTCCCGCACTAGTAGCAAGAAGTTGGATTTTACATCAAGCAGTGTCAACGTCCAACTCATTTCAAATTATGGAAGCACTGCATTTCTTTTAGGAATCGTCAGCGTTGCACATCCAAGGAGCTCGAAATCGAAGTCGAACTGGGAGTGAGCCGTTATGAATAGAACACCTCAACCACAAGGCTAAGCTGGCTGGTTCCCAACGACTTATTGAACTTATACACTACGCGATATAACGCTGTTCGGACACTGGCTTTGGAATTTAGAAAAGTATTTCGTGCCCAGCAAGTGACTCCTATATTGGACGGCTTGTTTGTAGAAGCCTAAGCACAACGAAGACCGGCCTTGGACGGAAGGACCGATAGATGGATTACTGAACACCAAGGAGGCTTTTCTAGACGACGTCTAATGTTTAAATTCAACCTTGATAAACATACTGAATGATGGTCAGCTTCGAGTTACTAGAATACCAGCAAAATGTCCCTGTTTTACTTTGGTCAAGTACTGCGCATTGGCAAACTCTAACTGATCGGATAATATATCACGAAAATATGTTTGCATGAGTTTGTTTGGAATTATCTGGGTCAAGAGGGCTGAATGAGATCATTTATAAATTAATACTTACCAGTTATTTCTGAAATGATTCCAATGTTAGGAATCGGTGTTCCTGGAGGTATTCGAACCCACGCTTGGTTGCTAACCACCCTTCAGTGCCGCGTGTGCTCCATCAGCTGAGCTCTGAGGCGAAGCCGAAACGAGTTCAAATTGGCACTTGAACCCATTTTACCAGCTAGTGAGTTCCACACGCTTGATTCCATAACATGATGAATGGATTGCAGATTTTCCCCAATGGATTTTCAGTGACGAGCTCAGAGTTCACACTGCTTCTGTCAGACAGTCTAATTCAGTCAAGTAAACTTTCATACACCCCAAGGTAAACACCCAGTGACAAATTAGCCAATTGAACACACTGAGACAAGACTGTGAGCATGAGCAGGTAATATGGGTGTGTTCAACAGTATTTCCCAGTGTATTAGATAATGTTAGGGCTTTTAAATAATCCGGTCACACAAGCAACTGTGTGATATTTGTAGAAGCTGGAACAGGCAAACGGATGTTCACCATGCGACCCAGTAGAAAATGCACGAACTCATTTGCTGATGTTTGGATAAAGACTACTTGACTGACCATCCAATATCGTTGAAGAAAGCTTCAGTCAGGTGGTGTGGTGAAGGGCTTTAATATATACGAAGCGCGCTGATAGTACAGATTCCCACTACATCACGAAAGAAGTTTGATAGATTTAACTGTAAGTTTCAAGTCCGTGGCAAACAAACTAAGAAGAATGAAAGGAAAAGTACAACAATAATGATAATAATATTAATAACAATAATAATAACAATAATAAAGTAGTCAGCCAATGTGACAGGATAAACTCAAATAAAAAATGTCCAATTAAGTGATATGGAGTGGAGAAGGAGTTCAGTTTTGGCGCGTAAAATAAGATTAAACGTCTAATTCTGAGGAAATTGCATTGACGTAGTTGGACCAAGAAAAATCATGACAGGTAATCAATCTATGAGATGGTTTACTTACGGACCGGTCACCGTATGAGTGTCAGTTTAGATCACTCACGTCAATAGAAATTGCAGCTCCATCTTTATCTTTGGAACCTACAATCCGAAAGGCGATTTCCTAACCGTTTGCGATTATTTGTTTTAGGCTGTTGAATCAACTCATGTTGTGTCTGGTCATTTTCTTTTCACTTCCGTTTTATTGCACAATGAGTGTACACTATTTCAAAAAGGAGTTCGCAGCCGATATGAGGCTGCCATTTGGAGAAAGTGAGGGGCACCAGTGTGGGTGACGGTAGTAATCCAACCGAGGACAGAATGTTGTCAAGTACAACATGATCACCTTTTGACTATAACAGTGTGGAATGAATAAATCCGGTTGAGTTTCCGTCGAATTCAAAAGCAGACTTGGATTCCGTGTAAAACCACACAACCGGTTAAAGTGTGAGACTACACGTTCGTGTCTTCGTATATAAATGGATCAGATTAATAACGATCTGTTCCACCCGACTCAAAGTACAATGGAATGTGGGATTCCGATACCATTGTGTATAAATGTCGACTTTCACTCAGTGTTCATATTAACTGTTCGGCGAAAATATGTCACCAAGGGGCGCTTAGAGGAACTGAGTAATCGTGAATATAAGCCGTCAATTCTGATTGATCAAGTGACTTTATTTTGTGTGAATACGAGGCTAGAATTGAGTTTTGGTTATACTGCTAAAACAGTCGTTCTATTCACAGTCCCTCATTTACAAGAAAGATGATACGACTCGCCTACCAAATGGTTGGAAACATTAAGTGATAAGATTAGTTGTCGTGGCCCCGTGGCATGGTTGTATTCGGACCCTATCCTTGTCTTCGTGATTTCCGCTCTCTACTTTGATTTTTTGGGGATTGTCTTTACCTTCATGCTTCTATTCTTTTTGCCGTTGACTCGACGATGCAGAAAGGTAGCAAATGAAACCAGAATACAGAAGTTCGAGGTTCGTGGTTGAATAAACTGAAAAGGAGACAGTCCCTGATTGCTTGAAATTTTTCTGAATGTGTTCCTTAGAGTTAGGGTGTGAAAAAATGCCAAATGAAATCATACTTTTAAAGTTCATTTTCATCCACGTTCATTGTCTGTGGGCCGACAGGAATATAGACAGACAGACAACTGACTTACTGATTGACTGACTGACTGGCTGACCGAATGACCGCTTGACTGGGTGACTAAATCCGTGATCTGGCTAAATAGTTACCGGGTTGATTGATATTAGATCACACTTGGGTCGTTTGCCTGTCTTCGGGTTAGCCGTGTTGACACGTAACGTCTTACTACATATCAACATTACGCAATAACGGCTGAGAAACCGCGCTCCAAAACGGTTTTCTCGTTAATGCAATAATACGAAAATTAATGATTGAAAAAATTCCTCAGTTTACTCAGATTTGCTATGATTCCTGAATATCGGATTGCCAAATATCAGCTGCCTAAAGCTTTTTCTCTTTCCTACGGAAACCCTGAGAAGTTTTCAGATGTTGGTGAAAAATCTTGTTTATCTTAGCACAGA
Organism: Fasciola hepatica; assembly: GCA_948099385.1. NCBI lineage: Eukaryota > Metazoa > Platyhelminthes > Trematoda > Plagiorchiida > Fasciolidae > Fasciola > Fasciola hepatica. The sequence goes on from CANUEZ040000268.1 coordinate 18,631, forward strand.
TTCGACGGCGTTCTGTTTTCACAACACTTATTTCACTTTTCAGGGCAATTTGGTGCATAGTTGAACTCATACTGACCCATTTTGTGAGCTCCATGAGACAATTGTTCATCCATACTACTTGGTACGACAGTGCAGCGCTCGAATCGAACGAATTGTGCTGGATTTAGTCAAAGTGTGATATGCCAGAGTGGTCGTCAGAACGTTGTCGAACTTGCTCCAAATTGTGCTCCATTTATACAGTGTATCCGATTCTCGAGCTCACAAGTGGATGGTTCTAGGGAACAATTGGTCAATCGACACACATCGAACAAACATACAGGTTGCGTCAACGCTGACTAGTGGTTGATTAGCAGTCCGAAAATGTGTGAGTATGGAGGTCGAAACACAAATCGAAGTACGAAGTGGACGAACCTGATTATTTGCCATCAGTTTTGATCTGGAAGCACAAAGGAGCTGGGAACGAGACTGATCAGAACAGAAATCAAAAAACCTAGTCAGTTTATGAATTTTCATGGACTACTCAAAATAGCAACATCGGAATGTTGAACATGGGAGTTATTGGAAACTTTCAGAAGTGTGAACACATTGAAATTTTTCAGAACAACAACAGTGATTTGCAACTTCCAGAAGGACCTCAGTCATTATGCCGCTAACAGAAAAAGTGGAGTTCGAAGATAGATTGACAAGTAGGCCATGGGAAGAAATGCTTGGTGCTTCAAACGAACTTACGAGTGCATCCAGTTTGCAGGGATCCTTGCAGTTGAATATCAACGTTCGGCATGTACAAAGATTGATACAGTCAGCATCAAAATGTGCAGCACATCAGGATAATGTCAATGCCTAGGATGAATGATCTTCATTTTCAAGACCGTGAATAATAAGCTAGAAATCACACCACTTGGAATGCTGAATGGAATTATATGGGTTTTAGAAATGAGGGCGAAATTGAACTGAAGCTATCCTGATAGGATCACGTGTAGGCACGATTACAGAAAGAACGAGTTGAACTTCAATGGACCAGCCCTGGGTGGCAGCTTGGAAATGGTCCAGGTTGCGACTTTTCAGGACGGAAAAAGTCAGCTAGCAGTTCTATAGAAGGCAAGCAAACGGCTGATTCAAAAGTGAGCATAGTTTCTATTCTAAGCAACTGGTTCCTTCAGAAAGAGACTGTTTCTATTGGATCAGTTCCGTAGATCTATTTCAGATGTTGGGGTTGACAATAATACTTTTGTTTTTTTAGGACAAAGTTTATAATCAAGTGGATTGAAAACTACATCCAAAAACCTGACTTTCTGACTTCGGGGCTATTATTTCACTAACTGTTGTCTATAACGCATTAAATAGTTACCGATAAAAAAAATTTTTTGTTCTCGTGCCGATCAGCTTTCAAGGGCTTTATGACAAGGAACTTGGATTCCCTTTACTGACGCGCAGTCAAGTTTGAGAGTAAGTAACTGAGCTCCACATACTGTAACATCCTCGACTCTTTTCGAGGTATGTATTTTGCTGAACCCATGGGCAACAGAAGCCGCTCGACTGCACGTGCAGTGATGAACTAATTGATGTCAACCCCTTTGTTTGGAAGGCGCGAAAATCCATATACGCTTGGTAGCCTATACGAAAAAACTCGAATTCAGTTGAAAATCAACTAGAAAATTCGCTTTTGTTTTGTTCCAAGTGCCAAACTTGTATGTTTTATTTTTGTTCAGTTCGTAACAATTTTATCACTTTGTTTGTATTCACAGTGTGACGGAACACGTTTTGCTTTGATAAACGCCCAGACGCACGCCCAAAGCCGCAATCAGGGTGACACCGATTGAGATAAGAAGCCGACCATTTGGCTTTGAATGATTTGGCTTATCAGGCAGCTGTTTCGTTTTTCCCGAAGTGGTCGTAATTTTTCTCTGCGTGTCTGATTCAGAAACAATCGTAGTCACATCGTCAGAACAACAGGTGATTTCTGTTACGTCGACGTTGCTCGCCTGGACGATACCACCAGATGAAAATAAGGTGTAACTTGCCTTCCATCTATAAAAGCGAATACAAATAGGAGAACCAGTTCACATGTTTAAACTGTATACTACGGTATTAAGGGGATTAGGCATCCATAAAATGTACAATGATACAACTCTCAATACGGACACGACTAGATTATTGGTGGGGATGGGGTAAAAAGACAAAGTCGGTCTTCGTTATTTTACTGGAGCAAAATAAAAAGATGGATCCTTTTTAAGAACACGATTTATACATCATGCAGCATCAACGGTTAGGTCACCAGTGAAAAACACCGAACCACTGTACAGATGTTTCATCAGGTTTGTTAGGGATTGTCAGAAGTGCACATCCGTCGAGACCCCACGTGGACTCGAAACCCCGGAAGAACGATTGGGAGTCGAACACCTAATCACCAAACTATCCGGGATGACTCTCAAGTATTTGTTTGACATTACCACTATATGATACTGTGCCCTTCTATCATTGGTGTTTTGCACGGTAGCTACACATTGTTCACATCGCGATCGAGTCTTATGATGGATGTCTTCTCTGTAGGAAGCCGAAGTAAAATGAAGGCGTAGTATTTTAAACAACCCATTTCCAACTTAACTACCTGATCAGTCTCAGTATTAAGAGAGTTAGTCGATATTGAGAGCCGTCGTAGATAGGTTGGTGATTAGGTATTCAACTCACAAACGCCCACCCCGGGGTGCGAATTCCAGTGGGGTCTGGGTGGGGATGCACTTTGGACGATTCCTACCAAGTCTGCGGAATCATCTGTACAGTGTTTCCATGGTCCTGGTGGTGATTTGATCTTTGGGACTGCATGAGGAACCATTTCATATTAGATGGTACGGAGATTAAATACTAACCATCAATGAATATTTCCTAAAATTGAATAATCAATCTAAGCATTTTGATATTTGAATAAAATTTAGTCCTCAGTACGAGTTGTAGATTCAAGCTGGGACTTGAGCTTTGTCGAAAAGCAGTTCAGCATTCCTTTGCCACCCCCGCATTGACAGCATGTTAGGCAATCTGGCAAGCTCGCTCTTCCCATAGATCCAAAGTGAACGAAACGAGGCTGCTTTTTCACACAATCTTGACATTATGATTCGCTTTTATTGGTTCAAGAACCTCATCCCGTGGTCGGTAGTAGAATTTTCGACGCAGATTTGCCTCTTTGCCGTGGTCGTACGGCGATAACAATTTTTCGGAGAAAATGAACAAGTTCCAGATACCATTTTCGATTTTTCGTACTCCGGGAAGTTTGATTTCGTCTAGGTGACTGTGTGGCTCGGTCGCTTGGGTTTTGCTGGACCGATAACGCAGGAAGTTCCGTTAATATCAGCTTGGTTTCACGTACGCAGTTGGTTTACCACTCGTGCATTGCCGGTGCCTACTAGTATTAATGATAAACAATATAACATTTTCATCTTTTTTTATTTATTATTCACAAGCGGTACAACATTTTAGGAAGAGACTCACGGCCAAGTAGGGGCTGTCAGTTGATGAAATGATCAGCGGCTGTGACAGGATTTTAACTCGGGACCACGAGATTTATAGTTGACCAAAACGACACGTTGGTCGCCGCGTTTTTTTCAGTGGTTTGCTTTCTAGTTGAATAAAAACCATATATTTGGACAATATCAGAATCACTCAGCTACAGAAAAACTGCTTATTTGCCTTCCAGATATCAAGTCCACTTGAAGTTAGTCTGTTACGAGTCATTGTTTGTCAACCATGAATTAATTTAAGAATGCGAAGTGGCTGGATTTTGCCAGGACTGTGAATCAATGCTTCCTTAATTTGTAACTGCTAAAATTTCATAGCCATATGAGAGGTTAAATAGGAAAAATCTTCCAGATAGATTTCTGTAAATGCACGCGAGTACAATCAAAGCCACCGATAACAAGCCAGCATGTATTACAAAGCCACTGACAGTGAGTTGACATAGTTCGAAAACAAACTTTGTGAGAATCGTCAATCTTGTGTTGGAGTAAGTTCAGAAATGTGATGGTTAGTGAAAAACATGCAGACACACACACACACACACACACACACACACACATCAAAGTCGACTTCTGCCGATTGGCTTACGATCAATTTGGTTGAGGTGAATTAACTCATCAGTTGCCATTTTGATGACAGTGGAGCAAGATGGATTAGACTTTGAATGACTGTGTTTTGAACAGTGCATTTCGTACCGCCGTCGGCGAGTTGGTTGGTTGCTCAAGCGAATCGCAATTGGCTCGATGGTAGAAACAGACATTGAAGGAGTAGTGTTCTCAGTGATTCTCTTACATCAATCTGATGATTATGGTCTTCTGGTGGTACCACCAACGTATTATTATTACTATTACACTGGTTTGAGCACTTTTCTGTTGTGCCCTAAATCTGTCGAGGAAAATTAATGAAAAATTGTACACGACAAAATGTGAATTAACAGTTTAGACAAAAACCTCATCTTCGTTTGTCAAAATGCGTGCAAAAAAAAACTACGGAATTTCTCTACAATGATAACTTGGAACGAAGTGGTCGAAACATGGAATGGGTCAACGAGTGTGATTGGCTCAGGAAAGGGGCACAACGCAGTAGATATGAACAGTCAGCAATGATCTTTTCGGCAAAATGAACTAGATTTTAATATGTGCTTACTACACAAGCCTGGTTTGAGGTCTCCTGAGGATATACAAGGAACGAGACTGACAATGCGCAAACTTCTGCAAACGGTGATATAGTCCTTTTCCAAAAGACCAGAAAAAGTTACGGGAGAACAATGTAGAATTATGGGAAATATACACTGGTGTACGAAGGAAGGAATGACAGATTGTGCAGAACTGAACTGTCGAAGTTGATGAATTTGTAAGGACAAAAGCTATTTCTATATGCGAAAACCAATGCAAGTTCTCTTGCATATTTACACCGAGATATTTCATATGATTCACGTGTCCAACAGTAGTAGATTCAATAATGATGTATTTTTTCTACAAGTCGCGATCACAAAGTGGAAAAATGCACTCTTGACATTGAAAATTGTTTAATAGAAGGCCAAACTGTTCAGAAAAGTTTACGATATGTACAATATCGTTCCGAAACTCATCCAAATCAGACCGCTTGGAGACACAATGAACCAATACAACGTCTTCCGCATAACTGAATAGACGGATTGGGTGGGTCACAATTAGGTCACTAATGTGAGTAGTGAATAAGTATGAGGAGAGAACAGCTCATTGGAGAAAACCGGCACTGCTTGAGAGACATTTGGAAACTTTTCTTCCAACTGTGGCACATTGCGCACTACCTGAGAAATGGTTTTTAGCCAGCCAAGTAAGTACGTGAGGTAATGAAAATATTCAGATCTTTTGAGAAGCAAGGATCGTGGTACACTATCAAAACGCGGATATGTAATCACGATTTGCATGAATTATTTGCATGGAAGTAGTGGATAATGCACGCCATTGTGTCGATCGTGGAAAACCGGGATTTACACGCAAGTTGGTATTCATCAGTGGGACTTCTGACTGTGTTTTGAACGCGCTGAAGTACAACACGTTCAACTAGCTTCAATGTCGACGATGAAAGTGCAGTTGGGTAGAATTTCTTCATTCCCGTTTGGTTATTTGGCCCTTATGGTATTGAAATGATTGTAACAGGATGCGAACAATCAGGAATGGGGAATGATTCAAGTGAATGATTGATAAGAATAGTCGTTAGCTCATAGAGAGATCGAGCCCCGCGTTTGAGCACTAATGAGAGTAGGCCGTCCTTTCCAGAAGCTTTGGTTAATTTGGTGTAGTTGATCAACTCGAGAACCTCCTTGCTGGAGAATTTTTCAATTTCTGAATTGTTGGTCTGATGAAAATCTGGGAGTGGTGTGTTCGAACAAACCAACGGTTAAGCAAAGTGGTCATAGCCATCGGATGCCTATCATTCATGTGCCATGCGGAAGCCAAAATGGATGTGAAAATGTCGCCGGTCAGCGACACGTCGAGTATTTTCCTCATAGTTCCGTCTCCGTCTCCTAATGATATTTGTTGGTGTGTCTTATTTCACTAAAAATGGAGATCTAGTGCGGTTTTCCTTCTATCCTTTGTTTGCGACGTCGATGTCGATCAGTTCACTTGTTCGAATGCACGGGTAGAACATCTTGGAATCCTGTTGATTCCGAATCAGATAAAGGCTTTCGTACGCTGCATTGGGATGAATCTCCGGTAGTTGATGTAATGTCGCGCTCAACCAGTTATCCTGTGAACGTAATGTCTGAGTGATTCATCGGGGCGGTGAAGCAAAAATAGTTCAGTCAATGCTAGTCTCTCTGTGGATTACATTTCCAGCGTGAAGTGAATATTCTTGACTTTTGTTGAAACACCAAAGAGGCTCTTTAGTACTCATGTGATTCTACACCACGCTATTCCTAATATTTAGACTGTAAGAAAGATGTTTACAAATGCCAATTATGACTAATACGAGGTTAGCGGTGCTGCACATCTTGCGACTGTCCAATTTACTATTCACCATGAAGCCACACCCCACAAAACGCTCTCCATATTAGTAATGCGTTCCTCGATTGATCTGGTTTGTGAATCATCCTGTGCTCAATATGACCGCACCGTCCTTCCCGGCTGAGAAGCACGCACCTAGCATACCCACAGTTGAACACAATTAGCCGTTCCTTGCCCGATTTATTGTCGGTACATTTATACGTGCACTGGAGCTCACAGATGAACCAGTGATTCCAGAAATGCAAGTGGTCATAGTCATGTATATAATTACCATGGAAGTTGGGCCCGATTGAAGTAGGGCAGAAAAAAGGGACGTAACAAAACAAACGACCGAGAATTAGGTTTTCTGACGAATAATCAATCGGTTTCGTGCGTGGCAAATAGCCGAAGGTACACGATAACTCATCTGTCTTACGTGACCCCGGGAAATCACCAGATAAAGATTCTCGAATTGAGAACAGTTCAATATTAGAAGTGATTACTTATCACCGGGTAAACAAACGAACGAGCATGAGCTTAAAGCGATCCCCGTAAAACATCACGTTTTCCTCTGTGAGAACTTTGATCAAGTTCAGACTGATTTGTGTTATGTTTCCTACGAATAGCTCACTGTTTAGAAAGTGATCTATGTAAAAGTTCCGACTGATTTCTGATGCTAAGTCAACGCTCCAATCCTCGTAATTAGCAGTAGCACTATGAACAGCACCATCGAAAGGTGAACAGCGTAATTGTTTCGTCCGTTTTGGTAGGTATTAGGATTAGTTTCAGTAGCAGGGATAATTGAATTGGCTAAGAATCATTTCATCTTGCAGCAACGACATTCGACTTGTCATTGAAGCCCATCTGACTCACCAGGCTTGTTAGAAAGCCTTAACCGCATTGCATACTAAGCGAGTTACAACGGGACTCGAGTTCTGGGTGTATGACTGGGAATGAAACTTGAATACCATAACAATATTTTCGATTCCCCTAGGCCCCTCACACAAATGGTCATCTTTGGGAGAGTTTATCGCTGTTGGGTTGACGGGTTGTTTTCTAACAAAGTGACGCAAAGGCAAACCAAAACACGTAGATCATGAACTAAGCCGAATAACATAAATAGGAACAAGGGATGATGGCGAACTAAAGTTTTCTGCATTTTTATTCCTAAACCAATCATGTTAATTTGGTAACAAAATATCTAGGAAGCTTATCAGAGGTGTTAGAAGTGCCTGATTCGGCCTTAGGAAGAGATGGGGATGATGAGAAGGCGGATGAGTCAACTTTGGCCTGATAACTATTGTACTGTTGAGCAACAGATCATGAACAAATTACATCTCCATAGCACCATTGTATGATGCAATCGACTTTCGGCCAGGGCAGTTGGAACCTATTTTCGTTGTGCGCATAGTTCTGGGCTTGAAAAGCTGATGCTGAATTGCTTCGGCAATTGCTAGCCCGATTGTTCTTGATCTGTGTTGTGGGACACTTCTAACTCTTCTGAGTGTATTGTATTGTATAGAGGAGTTCAGCAAGTTAAAAAAAAACTCATTTCACCCAAACGTAGAGAAATTTTTTAGTGTCCCTTTGACATAAGCATAAAAAATAAATACTTCAGAAAAAATCTGGTTTAGTCACCGTGGTTCATGCGAAGTACCTCCGTGACTTACATCTTGCTGACCAGAACACGTGTCAACTGAAGCAGTGTAGAGTTACGAAAGATATCTATGCAAGAGAGGAATAGTCTGAATGCGGGACGTGTGGAGAGATGCGAACAGCACGCAGATAAGCTAAGCTACAGGGGACGCGTGAGGTCCGCAAGAATTTTTCATGGCCATTTAATCCCAGGCTATAAAGTGCAAGTCCGGAACTCTGGAGATAAGACAGCCTATTGGAATTAAAGAAACACGGCAGATTACGGCCAGGCCGAGGTGTAGTATGACTGAATTTTTCCTAAGTAGATCAGGGAAGACTATGGGAGAGCAGTAAAGTAAGACTGGGAAAAAGTATTGGTGGACAGAAGAAAAAATGAGAATTCCTAAAGCATCAAACTGTATTAGCCTGTGAACTTGAAAAGACAGTCTACGTAGTTTTTTAACACAATGAAAAATATGAGAAGACCGCGGTAGATTGGTGCTGACCGAGTTAGCTCTGGGAACGGGGACACAGTTGACCACTGATTGCTCAAGAAGATAAGAGGAACGAGAAAGGGAGAAAGTACACTCAAAACATTTGGACTTGCTGGGATATAGTGCAGATTTGGACGAAAAGTTCTGAATAGTTCTCGGAAAAAGAGAAAAATCTGGTTGGTTTGAAACAGATTGACAGATCATCACGCCACCAGAGTACCAAAAATGTCATGCAGGTAGTGCAGTGGTCAGATCACTGATATACGTAGTGAAAATATAGGAAGGATGAAAGGTGTCTAGAAGAACACCGCAGCTGGCAGTTAAAGAACTCGATAAACTAGTACCAACTTCAATATTTTGAGTTCTATTACAGAATTAGTCTTTCATCTACGGTAGTAAAACTTGAGACAGCCAAAAGACTCGAGTACCTGAAGAAGTAGAGTACGAGGAATCGAATCAAAAGCCGGAGGAATACTGGGGCAAAATACAGCGAATGGTTTTCACGTAACCATTTAGGTTCCTTGAATCAAAAATGGCCAACTGAAGCAACTGCATCCAGAGTGCTTATTTTGGGCTTGTACACAAAATGATGGGCAGTCATTTGGAAAAGTGAAAGAAGAACGCAATCAGCTAAGGATAATGCGCCCGGTTAACCGGAGCGCATAAGAAGTGAAGCCAAAGGGACGGAAACCTTTGTCCACAAAATGTTGGAATTAAAACACTTTGGAATAGGAGCTACTTTCACGGATTTCCCCGAGGCGGGAATAGCATCAGCATCAACAAATCTATGAATGAGGGAAGTCATAATTCCGGATAGTTGACCTGTTCCAAATTCGAGAACCGCGGAGAATGAGCCATCCGGATCCAAGGCAGAAGCTGATTTTGAGGTTCGAAGTGACTTATTCTGAGGAAAACGGTTCTATATCTGTGTAAATAGAAGTTATGCAGAATGGAAGGTTACCCAGTCAGCTACCTACAAATTTTTACCGAACAAATTGGATTGTGATGACTAGAGAATAATAACTCGACTCTTGGACGCAAATCAAACGTGTTCGGAAACCCGGCAGGCTCGAGTGTGTGTTTGGGAAAGACAGAAATTCACAATCGTTCCCGTGTTGCGTTCTATTTGGGGTCTGGCGGATAGACGCAAGAAAATGATAATTCCTAGCAAGACAGATGAAATAGGTGCACTGTACTTCGCTGATTTTCTGAATGGAACACTGAACGAATTTACCATGAGAAGTTCATTGTCCTAAGTGCACATATCACGAGTTAGTAGAAGTGCCCGGAAATTAGTCCATGGTTTCTCGAATACATGGTGTTGAGTTGAAAAATGACGCATCCTCCGTATCACGGTCGCATGTGCTTTCAAGGACAGGTCATGAACTGCTTAACAGTCAAGGCCAAATCAACAACACCTTTTTGAAACTTTACTTCGGTGATACTAAAGAACTGACAGTAGTAGAAGTAGTAGTGTGGTAGAGGGTGCAGGCTGCTCACTGAATAAGTAGGCAGTTAGTTGCTCCGAACTTAATTATGAATGGCTGAGGATTGATATGTTCGAACGAACGCGTACTAAGCCAAAGGGACCAAAGGCAATGAGGTAAACGACGGCATGTGAACCACGCGATTGCATCCGCTTACTAGATAACGGCTGCCTTGAAGTGGATCGGACGGCTGGAAAGCTAACAAGCCTTGTTGTTTCAGTTGATCAGCTTTGATGACTTCTAACATAGTAATTAGCAATATACAAACTAGTTTCCAGACGCGTTTTTTTTTATAATTATAACGGTAGTAGCAGTAGTATTAGTAGTAGTAATACTAGGATATCGGCGAAATAGTGCTGTCACTCCATTCGGGTTTATTCTCAACGATCACTTCTTATGCAATCAGTTAATCAAAACTTCCCATAGGACTGAGAAACAAATCCAATCTTTTGTCTTTCTACGTAACTTATTAAGCTATCGAGAGTTCTGATGGCAGTTAGCCACTCAGTTGATCAACTATCGTTGTTATTTCGTGAAATGTCAGGACTGCCTGTACTTTATCGAGCAGTTCCTTGGAGTAGAATGAAAGTTTGATTTTGCATTGCCAATCCAGTTGACCATCTTGGGTTTCTTGCAAAATTTCCTATAGACACGGATGCTGGTCACCAATCATGTCAAAACTAAACTGGGACCGTGAAATCCCACAGTGAACTCCCTTCCACACTAAGGTTGCTGTCAGAGGTGGGATTCGAACCCAGGTCCACAGTTGTGGAACAAAACACCAAGAAGACTGATACTCTGTGGTTTGGCAATACCCAACTTCTTCGCTCTCAATTTTCTTCATGAGAAAAGTATTAGCTTTATTTAGTCGAAGGGTCAGGCTGATTCTTCCTCTTTTTTAGGATTAAATACTGGAAAGGCCATTCATCTTGTCAAGTAAATTATTTAATTCATCGAAACAGTTCTGAACGAGCGCAATGGAAACCATGAAACAAATGGAGAGCTTCATTTCTTCACTCGAAATACGATTCCCCACTTACAATCCTGGCGAAATCCGATTGAATAGGTTAACCATACAGTTTACTCGGCGGGGGAGGGGGGTAATTTGAGCAAGGATAATAATCACCGCAACTCCCGCTTGACTAACATGGGCAATCGAAATTGGGAGCAGGTATCTCGTAACTGCATCACCGAATACCTTAATTGACACGAAAGCCCTATTCGTTCCAAACTGAAATAAAAATGAAAAAGATATGCTTGAAGTCTTGCACTCTTATACATGTAAATGGTGTTTTGCAACTTGTAAAAACATTATTATCCATGGACATGTTCAGCCGGATAATCATCATCGCCATCCGAAAAATCATCAGAATAATAATAATAATAATAACAATATTAATCCGAATCATCCGAATCATCATCATAATCATCGTCATCATCATCACCATCATCATCATCATCAACATCATCTGGCTCATCATCACGATCAGTAGATCTTTGCAGATATTGACTAACTGACTGACTGACTGGTTGATTGATTGATTGGTTGGTTGACCGATTGATTGGCTGATTGGTTAGAGTCAATGTACGGACGAAGGAAACTGAACAGATTGATGTTGGACGATAGTGATTGATTTCATCATTTATTTATAGTTTATGGAGCTTAAGTGCAACTTCCTTTGACAGAACATCTACCGTATTTTTAAAGTAAATAGGCAGCATTATGTAACATTTGAAAATAATCCAATCAAGAACTGTTCCCAATGATTTATACGAAAAATCGTTCCTTTTTGTTAACAGAATTCAAGTAGCTGCTGCTTATAATAGCTTTTTTATTCTCCAACCACAGGCTGACGTTAATTTTTCTTCCGTTCAAGATTATATTCGCTGCAGTAAATAGTTCAGTTGTGGGTGGCTAGACCCGGTGTCAAATCTGATTGCTTGCCCAAGACTGTCTCAGTTTCCCTTACGAGATTAACTGCAATGACCTGAGCTTATGCCCGTCCTGTTTTTCTCATGTCTGCCTATTTTAGGCAATAAGTACGTAGGAAAATATTCAGAAATGCCGATAAATAGCCGAAATTTATGGTCAAAAGCAGTCTGAGAGAGTACAAATCACATACCACTTTGAATAGAGTCCGAAGACATTCACCCTGCTCAAGAATTTCCCAGCATTCTCTACTTTCCATGTTTTATTCCGGATTGTGCATAATAGTTCATTTCTCTCAGTTTCCCTTTAATGGACCCAAATTTCATATTTTAGCAAGTAAGCAAACACATTTATTTGTTTGTTCTTTCTGTTAGGAATGGGATCGACTCTCCGGATCGTATTCTCCGTACAGACATTGTGTGTGTGTGTGTGTGTGTGTGTGTATGTATGTGAGGCTGGCATATTGTACATGACACCTGGTTGCGTACTCACGCACACCCAAAGTAAGCAAACAAACAAACAAACAATGGCATTTTGTGATTCTTTCAGAACTCGTTCGAATTTGCTGAAGAGACTAAAATGTGTCACCGTCATCGTCATCATCATCATTATCATCATCATCAGCCGAGGCACGCTTGTTTGCTCACCAAGGACGAACAGCCGAGAAACAGTCGAACTCAGTCAACAAGAGGCTGAATGAGTCAGTCAGGCTGTGACAGAGTGAAAATAGAGTATACGGATTTCGGCAACGCCTGACAATTTCCGTAACCTGATAAACTGCGGACATCCACAAGTTAGTTTTCTCCTATTCTTGTATTTACTTCTTTTCCACCATATAACATTAGTACAATGATTCAGGAAGAGAGGGGACGCAGCAATTTTAGGGCTGTCAATTGGGGAGTGATCGGTGGCTGTGAAAGGACTCGAACACTGGACGGAAGGGTTCAACAGGTCCAACATGATAACCGTTTGGACAACAACGGCCAAACAAAGAAAGTGATCTTATTAAATGCATGTACTTCTACGTGCGTGTGTGTGTGTGAGGGAATAGTGACTTAGATTTCTTTACATTCCTCTGTCGCAGAAAAAGTGGATTTCCGCAAAGGAACTATGTAACATAGCCAGTGGTCAAACAGCCATCTTAAGGGACTTCCCGGGCTGGCATCTGGCCAGCGCCGTTCACTTCCCATTTGGCAGCTGCGGTTTTTTTCCAGGATTGTTGTCATTTGTTGGAAAATGATCAGAAGTGAAGAATTATTTTCTTGATTATGAAGTTATCAAGGATCGATACAATCAAAGAAGCTAGCTGAATTCATTCGTTTGTTTTTCCATCATTTTACTACAGAAATAACACATTCATTCAAAAGTTCACACAACTTTACAATCAGTCAGTCAACCAACAAATGAACCAACCATTCGATTTCTTTGTTTTTTGGGGAAAATTTTCCGCATCTTTTCCTGATTCTCACTTCTGAGGTATTTTCACTACTATTTCTCCTGTTTCAGAGTAGTTTTAAACCTACGTATATGGGATAGCTTCCTTCAGATCTAATATAAAAAGTTAGTACTCGACAGTTGATACTTATACTATCAAGGAAGTCACATTAAGAATTGCATAAGTTTCATTGAGACCCCTTGATTCAATTTAACACTCATTGGCAAGAATGTGTGTGTGTGTGTGTGTGTGTGTGTGTGTGTGTGTGTGAAGATGAAAGCCTTGATAGTAGCCTTCACTTGCACTGACTCTTCTGAACGTAGCAACTGTGTAGCTGTAGTGAGTCGGAAGGTACCGCACGGGACAAGGCTTGGTAAAGCTATGCTGCTACCTAAGCTGAGGAGCCCCGGCCAATCAGAATCGAGGTGAACAGGTATAACAAATGCCCGTTATGACTGGCAAACTTGTGACCTACGAATTACATTTTTGATAAATCATATTTATACAAGCCAATTCTGATGAAAGATTAACGTACAATTCCGTAGCCCTGGAGTTCTCATTAGTCCGGTTTGCTCAGTTCGGAGTTGGAGGGATTTCAACGCATTCTGTCAGTTCAAGTATTACAAGTTGTACAACAGCAGAGAAAAATACACCTGCAACGGAATAATGTGATATCTCAATTTACTAAAAGTCTCACCCTGAAGCCGCATTCTTTGTTAGCGTAGTGAGTAGAACATATCACACATACATGCAATATTGATGAACATCTGAATTTTCAGTAGCCTAATTCAATTTGTCAAAATGATCAGTCATCTTCCTGTCACCAACCCCTCTTCCTCTTTTGTCTTCACGTCACAGTGAAACTATGCCGTCATCACACCCCCCCCCTCACCCCCACCCCACCCTACCCGTCCCAGAACACCCGACTACTGTCTGATCGCTATTACCAAATATACTTTCGATGTTACGCAATAGTAGTAGGGCCACCATTGCGTTAGATCTTTCCGGTTCGTGTTATTCTCCCAATTTATTTTGGTGACAATTCTTTTTCACGTATAAACCTACGCATTCAAGAAGGATTAGGCGGAACGAAGTGACTACAACGAATGCTCGATCGTTCGTTCAGAGACTATCTGTGACAATGGTGGCAGATACTGGTCCCGGAAATTTTCTAGCCTGCTTATTTCCATTACGGCTTAGTACGTTGTCAAGGCCACCAACTGTGTAGATTAGGAGTTGAAAACATGCTGGTGACAAAATACTTGTGATCTGAAATAAAAGTTTTCAATTTTCGGGCCCAGTTAAAGCCAGATTAAAAAAAGTAAACTGTTTGGTATTTTCCGACAGATGGACGCTTTTTTGAACGTCCTTTAATTTTAGAAAATACACTTAATTCCCAACAACGTATGTGTGTGTGTGTGTGTACATGAGGAAGCTGTAAGGTAATACACAAATGATATATTTGCAGTTTGCGGAAATTGAACCCATCGAGCGGTGTGAACATTGATTAGTTACCGCGCTAAATGCCAGTGACAGAAGAGAGTAGCATCGTGCTATGGTGAAATCGAACATACCTTCGACAGCCAGCCAGGATAGTCTGGTAATTATGTGTTCCATTCCCAATCTTTCACCCCAGGTTCGAGTCCCCGTAGGGACTGCATGGATGTTCATTGCTGATGATTTCCAACAACCCTGATTAAACATCTGCACGGTGCATCTGTGATTTTCAGTGATGAACCGAGAGTTGATACTGGACGAGAAATCATTTCGTATGAGGTGTTACAGATGTTGAATAACAATTATCACTGAATATTCCCTAAAATTGATCAATCCATTTAGGTAGTTTGATATTTGAATGTTACAGAATGATTTAACATACAGAGAAAGTGCGTACTATTGAAAAAGCCACGCAACCAGAGTTCTGCTGTTCAATCAGTCTATTACATATCCGTCGAAATTATCTATAGCGTGAGCTAGAGTAACGTAGATAATGGATAATCGACTTACATTTCTCGCGTTTAAAATTGCACCCCGTGAACCGGAATCAAACCACCGACCTTCCGCCTACCGGGCAGTTACTCTACCGGCTGAGCTGTCGCGGCAAGACCTTTCGAAAGCGCAAAACGCTAGCCATTATTCACGGAAGCACAAAGCCTATTCCAATAATACGCAGGAACTGTTCTAGTTCCGATCACTGAGCCATTCGCGTCATTCATTTCCCTACGAGAGGAACAGCCTGTGGCTGAGTCAGATCGAAAGGACATTTTGAAGCATGTGTTTAGTAAATCGATGGCACCGGAACAATGTCGTCCGTCGTCTTGTCAGAAGTGGTGCATAATGCTGGTGCTCTTAGGAATGAATTGTACCTCTTCTGAAGCCTGGTACGTAATGGCAGGCGCAGGTTTTTACACTGGCCGCTATCAACGTTAATCTCAGGCAGATGAAACAAGGACCGGGTTATCGAAGCAGGGTCTACCTAGCACCAACTTTCCTCACTGAGCAACTAAAACACATAACTGAATTGTAACTCTACCTAGTAGAGAATACTTGTCTCGTCTTTGGTACTCTTAAATCAAAATTAAGGCAAATCAACTTGTCTACCTCTCCAGTGGATGACCGTTTTTGAGCGGCTATCGGCCAAGAAGTAGCTAACAAGGTTTCCTGTCCAAATCGACTTAAATCAACGAACAAAAAAACAGAAAAGAGGGAAAGAGCTACGAGGGTTGATGGGTACTGGAAAGTAAACACGTTGACTAAAAAACACCGTCAGGTTTCAAAGAAAAGGCAAAAAGAAAGAGGTACAGACTTGTATTTGCAGTCGTTTTAATACTTCGCTTCTATGCCCAAAGCACACCGAGATTGACTCTCCGGCTACCTGATCATTTCGGCGCGTGTTCAGTTGTGTCTACCACGGTACAGATTGGTCTCGTCCGTATTGTTGCGCACTGTTGTGTTTACCTGATTGCCCTAATGGATATCCTGATTTAAAGCTCTCGACACGGGTCACTTTGCCGTCTGTCTGACGTCCTGTTGAGGCCCGTCTGTTGGCCAGCGAAGTCTTTTTCGTCTCTCACGAGAAGCTTCTGAAACAAACGCTGCGTCTTCTTCGGTCCATACGTTTGGTCCACGCAGTCGGCCTAATGCTTGCTTTCTGTCGACTCCACAACAGTTTCCACTACGAGAAGGCTGGAGACAAATTAAAGACTGGACATACCATGACAGTCATGCGTCCTTTGTGCCGTAGATCATCGTCCAAAGTTGATAAGTACGATACTGCAGGCAGCGCGCATAAATTAATCTGTAGTGATAGACCTCCCACAGTTACTTCAACCCTGAACAACGTAATGCAGCTGTGGAAATTAAAAGAATCAGTTAACTCATAACGAGATTCTTTATCGTCATTGGTATCAAGTGCATGGTTTCCACGTTTATCTGTGTGTTTGTGAGTTTATCTTCATGTTTCCGGCTACACGTAAACAATGTCCAAGTTTTTTGGCGGACAAGAAATCAAAGGTTCATGGATGGTTGTCCACTATGCAGAAGAGGTTTTATCTGAGAGCTCCAACCAGTGTCTTCGGCTTGGAAGTTGAAAAGGCGGGGAAACGAGAATAGGAATCAGTGAGGTTTGCATCGGAAACCCTAACTACAACCTCCGATACAGCCATCATCCACAAATCAGTGAAGGGTAAGCATAATGAAGAAACGCGAACGAAGCACCCGTGAAGGAGCTTCCCCTAGTCGGTCACGTGAGAGCTGCTTGGTAGTCCTAAGTTCCGTTATCCCTGGTGCCTGATTTGTTGATCTGCCTTCCAATATCATTCGTTTAACCCATGCGCCCAATACGGCAACCAGAATTTGGAAGTGGCATCGTCGTTAGTGCTGGGGTCTGTGCTGCTTTGGCGGGCCTTGACTGTCCAATGAGAAGTGACCACTTTCACAGTAGAGAAAAAAACTCTAACCGTCTAAGGAACATTTTTAAACCTACCACTACCTCCTACGTTTAGTTTGTGGAATGTCCTCTTCAGACGTACGGTCTGTTGGTCCGACAAAACCGGATATTACTCATCGATTGGCTCAGTGAGACTGGCCTCTGTTTGGTCTTCAGTCACTAACTTCTCAGGTATGACTGTAACTGTGGCTTAAGAAAGTTATCTCGTGTAGCTTCTTGGATCACGCAGGCAGAAGAGTGTGTTGATTCAACAGCTGTCACACGTGATACGGCCAGGTACAGCTTCGTAGCTGCACACGCTGTGGAGCCAATCAGAATCGCCGAGAACAAGTCCAACAAAGGCTCCCTGTGATTGGTCATCTTCGAGTCTACCAATTATCTTCTCAGATTTAACATATTTTTACAAACCAGTCATGCAATACAACAAACGTGCTGTTTTGCAACCTTGGTCTTCTTGCTACTTTTGTTCGCGTAGTTCTGGGTTGGAGCAATTTCAATACTTCCTGTCAGTTCAGTTCATTGTAATTACTACAGAAAGCCTTCTCAGTACATCAAGGGGGAGCCTCATCGTGATGTGCTCGGTTGAGTAGAACCGAGTTCGCATTCTACATGGTCCAACTATCGGATACGTTGGATACATTAATTGATGGGGCTAATTGCTGCGATCTGTAGCGTAGACGTACTTAATCTCTTTCTTCACACACATGATTTTCAGCCGTAACCAATCCCGTTTGTTCGTTTTGTTCTCTTCGATTTATTCAACTTCCGATACAATGATTGATCTATCTCGGGCAGATGGGCAATCGCATGGATGACGTGACCCATGCGCTTATTGAAACCCAGCCCGTATGCCGGAGAGCAAGCAAACAAGTAAGTAAGCAGGCAGTTGAGTAAGGGTTACACGCATTCACAAGCGCAAGCTGAGGCCAAGAATTACCGATAACATGCTGCCAGATATGATTAGTCAACGCTGTGTGTCTGAGCCCATGTACGTGTGGGATATTGATCGATTGTTTACGTGATACGCTTGTGCGTGCGAGTCTGTGTCCGCTTGAACCGAACACAACAATAGTGCTGTGATGTATTGCACAAAGCCAGAGCACTTTAATCAGTTTCCGACTGCAAGTAATCCCGTTTTATTTTCCTCTTTGTATTCTAGGTACCTCTGTTAACCGTGGGGAAGAATAAACAAGCAGGATAGGTATCCCGTTGTCCTTTCACCCCCAGCAGTGACCTTAGACCTCCCTAAAATGTCCACGAAACCTCCTTAGAAACTTACCAGTACCTCTCTTCCGGTTTAGCTTTAGTACCGTGCACTCACTCATAGCTACTCAGCACATTGTTGTCTATCGATCTGCTGAGTTCTCCATCTGAGATAGCTCGGCGTGTGCCAGACCTAAAAAAGCCCCTTTTTCAGCACTCTCGATTGCCAAGTGCGTAGCAGCAAGGAAGCCCGAGATTATCGACTCATAGAACTGAACGGCACGGAAACGAACGCGTGAGAAACGATCATTTTCTCTGAAGAAATTACTACACAGATCAGAGTGTGAAACATCACTAAATAAAAGAGTGATCTTTTCGAGGTTGCTGATAGTGAGTAAAGATTTTCAAATGTGCGGAGAATAATCGACTCAGAGTCCTAAACACAAATCTCCCTAGAATAGGATTTAAATATTTTTTCAATGCATCTTTGTTTAATGAGCATAAACTGACCGATCACATGATTATCACACATCTCAACATGCTCTCCTTCAGAAGGAACACAGTTATTTAGCTTGACACAAAGAAGTTCCCGGTATCGGTGAAGTGATATCATCGGGGTCTCCATAGTCTGTGAGCTACCAGGTTAGAATCCGGCCATTTTAGGGCACATTTGTGGTGGAAGGCTATTTTCTGTTGTCTGGTGATAAAAAGTCGATAATTTGCAAATCAAAACAACAACAACAACAACAACGTCGCTGAGCAAAGGTTTATCGGATGACTGATAAGGAACGTGCCCACTAACACGTGTGACCTCAGTACATATTACATGAATGGAAGCTGGAAAGAATTGTTGGAGACACTTCCTCTGTCTAGCTCAGCCAAAATTATGGTATGACCCGTGAGCATATTTGATACCGCAGTGGACTGACACATCAGCATGCCAAATTTAGTCACCCTAAGTGGTTTTGTTCAAAATTTCGCGCAGAAAAACTGGATGGGTTCAATAGCATTTCATGCATCATAGTTACTTCTTTTCTTTTAGCTCGTGATTATGGCCTTTGTCTCTGAGTATTTCTCACGCGTCGTTCAAACTACACCGGGGCACATCCTTTGTGGCCCAGATCATCCCGCTTGTGTACTTGTCCTTCCCTACCCTGATGATGATCTTCGGCTTTGGCCTACCCCACCCCCTTTGTTGTTTAATTATGATTGTTTGCGTCATTTGACTGGGCCCGCCTCCTGGGCATACGTACTTTCTCTCCTTGCTTTGTCTGTACGAATGGCTGACCTATGGCCTCGGTCTTCTTGTCTGGTCACGCCAAGTCCCAGTGATCATGTCGTGGTGTTTGTCGTTCACCGTTCGTGCGTACGCTCCCTTAGGCGACTAAGTCCCTTCGGACGGTTGATTGGTCAAAAGCGTCCGGCAAGCCGTGATTCCCGTTGAGAACCATTTAATTTGGTCCTGAATCACTGCGGGACGCACTTGTAATCCCTAGCTACCTGAATGTTTTGAAGCCCTACCTGACTGTCGGTATACCGTGGTCGGTTTGTTTAACATTTGAGGTACGTCACTGTCATTACTTGTTAACAGTATCCTAAATTATACGTAGCTAAGCGAGCTCGGAGTCCGCCTCTCTACGAGTCACTAAATAACTGAATGACAATCAACTACAAACGTGGTTGACTAACTTAAGACCAGACAATAGGCAGCAAGCATCCATCCTCCGATCATATGGCTTCGATGAACAAAAGAGCCATAGCAACAGGATAATAAGAAAACTGTGTGTCAACTGGTTATATGAGTGTACCTGTGGGCAGAATATTGACAAACTAATAACTTTCTGCTTAGTAACCTGACAAATAGTAGTACAGGCGTCCCCGTTGAAAGGCTGCTCTATAATTCCGGTCCTTTTTTCATTGGAATTATTTGGTTACCGCATTCCTCGATCGAGATATTGTCCTTGAGAAGATATTCAAGACGATTAATGTTATCACTAAAAGACATGTCTACAAGTCTCGAGTTACCTACTATCAAATAACGACAAAGTAAATCGGAGCCATCATGTGAGGAGAAGCAAAAGATCCGGATAGCAGTTAGGCCTTAGTGGCACATTACCCGATTATATGACAGTTAGCATAATTGGGTTTAACAACGTGTGTTCTCTGTTCAACAAGCTTCCGGACCCAACTTACCTGCCTAAGGCTCAGGCCATTCAAAATACGTGTGGTGCGCATTCCGGAAACTTCGCTGAATAATGAGGTGGATGATTCTGTGATCGAAATGGAAAATTATTCATGTTTCTGTCAGGACAGACAGAATTCGACGAACAAAAATGGTGGTGACTTTGTCGCATATATCAATTTCAAATGCAGTAGAAGTCCAGTGTCGTTTTTTCCTACTTCTGCACGGGGCCTGACGGTAAACCTGTCTCATGGCATCGTAAAGTTTCCCTTTTTGACCATATTATTAAGACGAAAGTTTACATAGCACCACAATGCTCGCAAGTCCAAGCTAACTCTTCTAATGATTCATTCCCAACTTTCCTTGTACCTTTGATGGATAATAATCTTCATATCAATGTAGGACACTCCAATCATGCATCTACGCATCCACTCTCATTTTTTAATCTCCATGATAATTGTCATGTCCCGACCCGTTGTGACTCACGGTTGGATTGCCTCCTAACTAATCATCTAGAACTCTTTTCCATTAGAATGGGTGCGCCTTTCAGTACTAGTAATCACGTCGCTGACCGGCGACATTTTCACATCCATTTTGGCTTCCGAATGGCACATGAAAGATAGGCATCTGATGGCCATGACCACGTTGCTTAACCGTTGGTTTGTTCGAACACACCACTCCCAGATTTTCATCAGACCAACAATTCAGAAATTGAAAAATTCTCCAGCAAGGAGGTTCTCGAGTTGATCAACTACACCAAATTAACCAAAGCTTCTGGAAAGGACGGCCTACTCTCATTAGTGCTCAAACACGGGGCTCGATCTCTCTATGAGCTAACGACTATTCTTATCAATCATTCACTTGAATCATTCCCCTTTCCTGATTGTCCGCATCCTGTTACAATCATTTCAATACCATAAGGGCCAAATAACCAAACGGGAATGAAGAAATTCTACCCAACTGCACTTTCATCGTCGACATTGAAGCTAGTTGAACGTGTTGTACTTCAGCGCATTCAAAACACAGTCAGAAGTCCCACTGATGAATACCAACTTGCGTGTAAATCCCGGTTTTCCACGATCGACACAATGGCGTGCATTATCCACTACCTTGCCAAATCACTCAATGGGTTGTGCAACCAGTTAAGTGTACCTCTCTTGCTTACGCATCAGCTTTTTGAATCATTTCTTTGCCCCACATTCTTACTGAACTGGCTGAAAGACTACTTCTCGGGTAAAACAAAACGCACCAAAGTTGGAAGAAAAGCTCCCAGAAATCTCCTAAGCAGTGCCAGTGTACTCCAAGGAGCTTTTCTTTCCCCCATTCTTATTCACTACTCACATTAGCGACTTAACTGCAACCCACTCACTCCGCCTAGTCAAATAAGCCAATGACGCTGTATTGGCTCAGTCTGTCTCCAAGCTGTCCGATTTAGAAGAGTTTCATGAAAATATTGTACATTCCTTAAACTCCTCTTAACAGTCTGGTCTTCTGTTAAACAATTTCCAGTGTCAAGAGTGCATTTTTCCACTTTGTGATCGCCATTTGTAGAAGACAGTACCACCATTAGCTCCACTGTTTTTGCACATGTGAGCCATGTGAAATATCTCGGTGTAACTTTACAAGAGAACTTGCATTGGTTTTCGCATATAGAAATTACTGTTGGGAAATTGGGCAGGCTGTCCTTTCAAATTTACCAGCTTCGACAGTTCAGTGCTACACAATTTGTCATTCCTTCCTTCGTACACCAATGTTTATTTCCCATAATTCTATATTGTTCTCCGGTAACTTTTTCTTGTCTGTTCGAAAAGGATTCACAGAGACTGTCGCGTCGTCACCCTTGTTTCTAGCATAGCCCCAAGAGACCCCATATCGGACTTATGTGGTAAGCACATAATAACACCTTTTTTATTTGCCTGAAAGATTATTGCTAACTGTTCACATCCACTGCATTGCGACCTGTCTCTGAGCCAATCAAACCGTCGTCCCATTCCGTGTCACGGCCACTCCCCTTAGAGTTATCGCTGTATGGAAATTCTGTAGTCCCCTTTTTGCACGTGTTTTACCAAATGCGGATGAAGTTTTATATGAACTGGTAACCCGTTTTGCGTGTACAACTTCCCATTTTTTTCTTGATATCTGAAAAGCACAGTAAAAACGTTCTCAAGGTAGTATAATAACTGTTCATTAGTAGATAAGACAGACTTCGCTCAGATTCATCGGAACAAAAACTGATTAGTAAGCTCGGTATCATAAAACGTGTTCATCACTTGTGAAACTGACATAGAATCCCTGACCGAAAAGTGGTAATCTGTCGACTTACTCAGTGGGAGGGACTCTCGGCTGAGGGAATCTACATTCTCCCGTGGACGTAAACTCTGTAACAGTTATTATTCGTATTCGAAAATGCAATCACCCCGTATACATCCCCACCAACCACCACCACCACGCGGGCACCGTTCGTGTTAGGGTCTACTCGCACCATCCATTCATACATCAGTTCGAGTGCTGCTTTCACCAGGTGAGTGATACACCTTGGTTACTCACTGTCGTTCGTGTGCTTGCTTGCTCGCATACGTCAAACGGTCAGGCCGTAAAAAGCATCGGATGAAAACTGCGAAAATACCGGGGCAGTTGACCATAAAACTGTGGTGGCCATCAATTGGTGCTCGTATGTTCCCGCACATGAATAGCACCGGAACGAGGAACGAATGAAACGGATCATGGTTCAAGTTTTGTGCTGAAAACCGGTGATCATGATGATCACGATGATGATGATAAATGAAGCGAAATTCCCCAAGCCCACCTGCAACACACCGATTCACTTTGGCAGAAGCATTAGTTGTATTATGGAATGTGCTAGTAGCTTCTGCTACGTGTTTGCGTCGAGTGTGTGTTTGCGTTTGTGTTGAGCGGGCAAGCGAGCGAGTGGTTTAGCCGTCACAGATCAGGACATGTCTGGTCATAAGCGAGCAAATGTGTGTCATCGAAGCACACACACACACACACACAGGTATAAAAAGTAGATCATGATGGCCATAAAGATGGAAAGACCCATTTTTTTTGCCCCATTGGCAACTTGTTGGGACTCTAGCTGAGTGGGCAAAAGGTGACAGCTCGATTAAGTGGGTAAAAAATGCTAGTCAAAGTGACTTGGGCGGGGTAGGGGCGAATGGATTGGTGGGGACAAAGATCAGTGAAAGCTGATTGAGTTTTATGTAGGAACTACTAGATGAAGCCCAAATGGTAACAAATCAATCGGATGAGTGTTACCATTCCAAAACAAAAATGCGAAGTAAAGTCAAAAGGCAAATAAATAGGCACCTTTTGTTTGTTTGTTTGTTTCTTTTTCGATGTACAAACCCAAGAAGAAAACCATTCAGTTGATGATTGATCCGAACAGAGACGAGCGCTAGACGGCTGTCTTGATGGATGATTGCTTGGATTGGTTGATTTATTTGTTGCTAGATTGAGTTACCGAGGGGTAGATTATTTCCCTTACTACGCCACTAGGCGAACGATGGTTTTTGCTGCTGATGTTGATGATCAACCCAAATGTAGTATCCCATTCGTTTTCGTCTGCCAATTCGGGCTGCCACTTTTTTTGTGTGGCCTGGACCACACACATACACACACACACACACACACACACACACACACACACACAACTTGATTCATTCAGCCCTAACGAATGGTCTCCAGCCTAATTGAGAATGTTAAATCACGGCTCTGGCAAATTGTAAGCGACCACAAAACACCGCTGGTTCACACGATTTGTGGACTGTAAAAAAGAGATGCGGCACTAATCGACCCGAACGAGCTTGCTGTAAGCACTCACTTATTGACCCGCGTGAATCGGGCTAATCAACGATATCGATTTAGCCAACTTGGTTTTTCGAAGCTATGCACAATTTTCATTTTTCTGCATAGTCCAGCAATGGACAAAAACCATAGATCTAGGTTTTTATTCGCCCTCATATAACTAATGAACGTGATCGATAGAGTTATCTTCAAGTGTTTCAGACCGGTCAAGTTTTATGGAATAATGTTTAAACTCCATTGTGTGGCTTGTCACGAAATGAACAGAGAACAGAGTGATGCAACAGATGCATCGTGTAATCAGCTAGGCCCGATTGGTTCAGAACAGCAAGCATGTAATCAATTAAAGCTGATTGACTCATATGTTCGTGTGTGTGTGTGTGTGCACTGGTTTGCGTGGGCGTAAACTAGCCATCGGGTAGTGGTTACAGCGGCCGAGCGAAATGTAACACACCGCACAACCGCTCCATTTGAACGAGCACGATGAAATTTCTGTACAAATTCCTAGTCGAACTTCATTCAAAAAAGCATTCGTAGGTGATGATCATACGTCGTGGATAGATTATTTTCAATACAGAATTATAATTCTTCCAAATGATGAAAGCTGATAAGGACGCCACCTACTCCCTTGTGCTGCGTGTCCACTTTGTCAGTTGACCTGTGTGGCTGGTAAAACGCATACGGTGGTGGCTTCTATGTGTGCGATTCCCACATGCTCACTGAGATCGAAGACCGTAACCATCGCAGTCGTTAGAATGCACACACACACACACACACACACACACACACACACACACACATATATATATATATATATATATATATATATATATATATATATATATAAACATACATACATACATACATACATGCACAGACACAGCATAGACCTGACAACTTTTATGGAATGATTACCACAAATCGTTCCATCCACTCTAAACCAGCTCGAGTTATCAGCTGTTAAAGTTAGCGTAAATGATGCTGATCAGTAGGTGACAACACACTGTGCTAAAAGAAATACCTCTATATTGGTCTGGCTCGGGCTTAATGATTGAAAGTGAACAGCACCGACTAAACGTAACACCTCATCTACTCAATATTCTGCTATTGGTTCCAACTGAGATACTGTGAAATTATTCCGGGATTGAATTATTCAACTCTGTCGCGATTCTTCATCACTTGAAATGCATTTCCGGAAAAGAACGTCTCAGGTTTTACTGGGAAATGTCTCTAACTTCACGATTCTTACAATGCATCTTCTGCACTTGTTCAGTCTTTCTAGTGTCTTCTTCGCGCGATTCTTCCTTTCAACTGCTTTGTACAAAGAGTCTATTTACCTTCTATTTGGAAATAGACCATCGAAGCACTCCCTGTACAACTGTTATCAGAAATCATCAGTTGCATCAAGGATCGGTATGTTCTTCCCGATCTCTAACCGTTTTGCTAATTGACACAAATGTTGTTGATGAAGGTCGGCTAAATTGGTTCACGGGATGCTCCGCCCAACGATAGAGGCGATGCTCGGGAGCCTAAACTAGTGAGCCGTTCGCCTCGTTAGGCAGTTCACTAAGGCCTGGCTTTGGTGGACCAGTATTTATAATTGGAAGGAAAAGGTTGCCACTGTTCCCAATAACCACAGCCCTTACACTTCGAAATCCACCACTGCTCACAGCCGTTTCTCAGGTTCCCAGTCAGCTGGAATTCAATGCATCTCCGTGCTTCACCATATCTGGAATCCAGAGGAATCGATTTGTGCGCATCCAACAATGCATCTGAGGATGCAGATTTTCATCGTTTCTGTGCATGTCTGGTACTTGGAATTTGGGCAGTATTAGCAGGATCTGGCTGATCTCTGACCACTGCTCATCTGAATCCCGGGCATTTGACTGAATCGATAACCTCGTGGACAATTTTGTTTGGGAAGCGAAGGGATGTTTATCGTCAAGTAGCAGTTGCGAGCGACGATTGGCTTTGGTCTTGTTTGGGCCATCGATGAGACATAGATTGAAACACACATGGACAACAGTGTGATCAGTTTCTACAGACGTGGACCAAAATGATCGACAATCTCCAATTGATCGGCGCCAGCACTAACCGATAGCAATGTGGTCAATCTGAGTTTAACGCTGTGAAAGTGCAGGAGCATGCCAGTTTAGTAGGTGCCGTCCTCTGTGCTGCGACAGATTTGTATTCTACTACCAATTTCAGTTAGTCTGCAGCACAACAAATCTATGCGATTACAGGGATTATTCTTTCCGTAATGGACAAACTTGTGTGAATGGATTGTCAGTGGTGAGTTGAAAATTGACAGTGCAATTATTTCACCTACGTGAAGAATCATCAAAAAGTGTATCCATTCACTATGTCATAGCGGGGACTTTACACCAGCACTGATTCCCCACATTTATCCTTCATTGAAACGGTGCATTTTCTGACACCCATCCGTCATCCGTTTTAGATATTTATAACTCAATATTCCCAAATGAATGAACCCCCACGTAGGTAAGAATATCGAAAGCCATTAAAGACGGGTTTACGCCAGACGAATTGCCGTCGTTGATGTTGCAGATTTTGATGTTCTTTTGCACTTTCGTTTGTCTGAAAAGCATTTCTCAACACGGGCAAGAGAAGTCAACAGACAGATCTTGGCACATTGAATGTGTATCTATCCATTACATCCATCACAAAGCAGAGCTTTTGCCCTAGAATGTACAGCTTCCTTGCAGATTAAATAATCACACATTAACACAGTCCGTTTCTCTCATCACGCAGTGATAATCCACCGAGAGAGAGAGAGAGAGAGAGAGAAGGATAATAACTCTCAAAGGACTGAAATTCGCGGAGCTCGACGATACACATCACTGGCGTAGCCCAGGTGATCAAAGTGTATTTGCATAAATGGTAGATTATTCCACGTAGCAACTGAGAAGTAATAGATGAACAAAATAATAACACGGTCAAGTAATGGTTTCTTTTCTCTACTGACAAATACCATCATTAGGACCAAACATTTCCCGTCTCACAATGCGTCTTCTCTTCCCCATTGAAATTGAATTGTAATTTGCCAGAATGGGACATTGCTCATAGTTATCAACCCACTATCTCGGAGGAACTGATTGATTTCCCAATGGGTATAACAAAAAAACCAATTTACCAACCACAGTATGATGTGAAGCATTTGTATGACCAGTACTATTTCGCAAAAGATGCACGCACCACAATTGAGCCGGTCGTTTCAAAACGGCTATTTCGAAAACATATAAAGGGTCAAGTGTTAGGGAACAGTTTTTACTGTGAAAAAGCAAGCATAAGGATGAGTGATTTGAGGGAATTCATAGCAAATCACTCCTTTTCCCTTCTGTGATAGACATTTTTGTTTTGTATCACATTTTTAGGATTCTCTTGATAAAGGCGCACGTCGATATCTGCTCATGTCTCGGTGGCCTAATGGATAAGGCGTCGGTTTCCGGAGCCGAAGATTGAGGGTTCGAGTCCCTTCCGAGACGAGGCATTTTCAATTACGATCAGTCGTGTTCATATTCACTGCTTGTTAGACGGACCGTTTTTGGACAGACAAAGCTGTATGGATCATTATTGATCACTTATTTCTGCCTCAATTAAACAACAAAGAATGCCCCGAAAATGTTACCAATCTAATAATACACCCTTCATTGAAAGTTCGCTCAAGTTTCAAGTGTCCGGGCTTGAAGACAATGGGTCACCTCCTGAATGAGCCTGGTCGCCATCCACTCTTGACTGTAGCCTCACGACAGTGATTCGCGCCAGCGCTCCCTCAGAGGTGCATCCAGTTTCCTTTTGAAAACTTTGTAGTTGTCCTTTTCCAACACGTCAGCTGGCAGTGAGTTCTACAATTTGGTTACCCTCCTGAATAGACGGTAGACCAACGGTAGCCCAATCGACTGCATCTTCATCAGCGTCATCGAGTGCCCCTTTGTGCTCTAGTGGTCACGAGGGGGGAATAACACCTGGAACTCGGCGCCCAATTCAACCCGGAATAGTCGCATATGCATATCAGGTCACCCCGCACTCTTCGATATGCCTCCGGAAACAGACCGCTTAGCTCCAGCCGCCTGTCTTAACTAACCTCTCTTAGTCCGGCAGCGAGACGAGTGGCGGCTCTCTGCACGGGTTCCAGCCTCGCAAGTTCAGAAGCCGTGCAGGGAAATGTAGCCACTCCGCCGTACTCCAGCCGAGGACGGTTGAGTGAGGAACATTGGGGTTTGAAAGCCCCATAAGGTAGCTTCAAAATGTCCGACAGATCGTACCACAGATGTTCGACGCCGAGGCGCACACCTTGTTGTTGTGATTTCGGATTTTCAGCGCACATGACACTATCACTCCCAGGTCTCTTTCAGCAGTGGATGCTCAAAGAGTAGCTTCTTGAAAAGAGTAGGTGTCCTCAGGCCTCGGTCTCCCTAGCTGCAGCTGCACACACATTTTCACATTGACTGGGAGGGCCCACACGTTGGACCACCGCTTTAAGTATCAAAGTCCGCTTGTGGTGTCTCGTGATCCATCATAGTTTCGATCACATGCCAGATTTTGAGAGCGTCGGCCTAGACCAGACAGGGGGACACCAGTTATTGTGGCAAGTCTTCGATGAACGCTACGAACAACAGAAGGCCTAGAACCGAGCCTTGTGGCACTCCGCTGAAGGGCTCAGGCCCCTCAGAGCATGATGAAGCTACTTTCACAGAGCAGGACCTCTCTTTCAGGAAGTCTTCGATCTACGTGAGTAATTGTTCTGCCACTCCTAGCGATCTCAACCTATGGAGCAAGCGATTGTGAGGCACTTTGTCGAACGCTTTGCAGATATCAACGTAGCTAACGTCCGTAAGGTGGCTCTCCTCTCTAGTTTGTGCCCAATGTTCACGTGCTAGTGGCAGATTTGACAGACAGGATCGACCTTTCCGGAAGCCATGCAGCTGGTGGCTGAGAAGTTCGTGACCCTTGGGGTACTGTTGCAGTTGCTTTGAGACCTTTCCTACCATACACGAAAGACTTGCTGGAAGGTAATTTGCAGCTTCCGCCTTTTGTCGCCCTTGAACATCGGGATGACAGCAACTTTTTTCCATTCGGATGGTAGTTTACCCTGTTCCATCGAAATGTTAAACAGTCGTAAATGGAGGCGAGATGATTTCAACTAGTTCCCGAAGGACTAGCGGATGGATCCCATCCAGACCAGGAGATTTATGTGGCCGTAGCCCTCGCTTAGACTTGGTAACCTCTTCCACCACTAACGATCGCCATACCATAGTGATAGCACTCTGTGGAGGCTGGGGCGAGGATGGCCTCTCCGTGACATAAATGTCAGCGTAGTGACCTGCCAATAGTTTCGCTTTATCGCAATCGGAGTCCGCGAGGAATCCATTGTGAAGCAGTGTTGGGATGCCTGGACGAGCCTTAGTCCTCCTTCTCAGGTATGCAAACAGCCTTTTTTGGTACTGAGACGGAATCGGCCACAAGTCACTCTTCGTATTCGCGTCTCTTTGTAGTCTTCAGCTTCGAACACCAGTTTCGAATGCGTTTGTAACTGTCATATCCCGTGCCGGAGGATCGAAAATGCTGCCAAGCTCGGTTTCTTTTTCGCAACTGACTGCGTAGTTCCTCGTCAAAACATGGCGGTCCCTTAGCGTGACTTCGTCGCCTGGGCGGAGGTGCAAACAAGCCCACCAGTGCAGCCTTTTCTCCATGTTTCATCCACTTCACCACTAACGATCGAGTCCCATGGCAGGGCGGCAGCAGCTTTTTTCATTTCAGCAAAGGGTATGCACCACACGTTCGGCCCGCACTGCGGATTCTGATGGACAAACGCACGGTGTCTCCAGTGGATAACCAGCATCGCGTGGTTGCTGGAGTCCAAAGGCGACAGAAGATTGATTCCATCTATGTCAGAAGTTCATGAGGAGAAAATTAGGTCAAGAATGGATACCTGATCCGCTTGACTCCTGGTCGGTTCTTGTACATGCTGATGCGAGGCTGGGGCGCACACAGTCTCTTGCAGACAACGGGAAAACCTGTCCGCGTCTACGTTTCATCTGCTCGACACCAAGTCAATATGAAGAGCATTAGAGTCTCCAAGAACCAGACAATGGCCGTCCGTCGCCCATCGATGCATGGAATACAGAGTACGTTGCATGTCGGCCGCCGGAGTACGACAGGTGATCCGAAGCACCACATAGCCACTTTTGTAAAGTTATACCCTGCATCACAGCGCTTCCCCGTACCCACACTGGTCCACAAAAGTATCAAGTATGTGTACTGGTATCCCATTTTTCACACACATGGCAACAACCCCTCCGCCTCTCGCACGAATCCGATCAACTCGAAACAGCGCGTAACTTGGTAGTGAGACTTCTGAGTCCCGAATATCATCCGTTAGCCATGTCTCGGTAAGTGCAATGATAGCCGGGGTTCCAGTCAGCACAAGTGCCTTCAAGTCGTCCCTTTTGTTCAATAATCCACGGACATTGGTCAGCAGCTTTTTGGCAGATGCTGCTCGGTTGTTCCCTGCCCGATAATCGTTTACTGCTGCACTCTGAGAGAGCTCACCGGTAGTAGTGGTGGCCAGAGTATCTGTGATCTCCTCCGAGCCACGCGAAAATCCCGGATGTAAAGGTCTGTTTCACCGTTTTCCCTTCTCTCCCTAATTTCTGCACAGGCTTGACTCGTCCTCTGAAGGTCCTCAGGTGAAAGGTCTTGGTGAAGACGAAGGGGCTCCGCCTTAAGGCGGTAGGACAGTCTTAGAATCTCACTCGCTTGCTCTTGCGAACTAAGAACAACTTTCAAATTTCGCGGTCTTCCGGACTCATGAAGCATCCCAAGTTTGAATGCCGCTCTGACCCGAGTTGTTGCTGCCAGTCCTGCTTCATCTTCTGTAAACAGCTTATTAAGGATTAGCCTTAGTTGCATCAGATCATGATCCAGTTTGTCCTGAGGGGAAGTTTCAGTAGCCTCCGGGATGTTCAGGGCCAGGAAGCATTGTTTACGGGGTGGTAGAACCCTCTTTGGAATTGACGGAATCTCCTTTCACTTGGTTGTGTCATCCTGAGCGTCAACTGGTAGGTTCGGTGGCGTTGGTGATCCAGCAGCCGGTGCGTGACACAAAACATTGTCTGCCGTCGAAGAGGGAGGACCGTCCCACGTGCTCTTCTTCCTTTTGTTCGTTTGGCGAGTAGCCCCAGAAGTTGTGGCAGCGACCGAGGCACAGGACTACGAGGGGTTATCATACGGTGCACACGTCTCCCCTGGTGAAGTTCTGTGGCGCACTTGGGTCAGCGGAGAGTTTCGTGGGGGAATGAAGGTTGGTCACAACACAATTAGAACACGCGATGTTAATAATCGTAGTTTCACGTAGTTTCAGCCAATAATATTATTCCGCAGGAATTTTGGAACATTGAATATATATCTATCCATTACATCCATCACAAAGCAGAGCTTTTGCCCTAGAATGTACAGCTTCCTTGCAGATTAAATAATCACACATTAACACAGTCCGTTTCTCTCATCACGCAGTGATAATCCACCGAGAGAGAGAGAGAGAGAGAGAGAGAAGGATAATAACTCTCAAAGGACTGAAATTCGCGGAGCTCGACGATACACATCACTGGCGTAGCCCAGGTGATCAAAGTGTATTTGCATAAATGGTAGATTATTCCACGTAGCAACTGAGAAGTAATAGATGAACAAAATAATAACACGGTCAAGTAATGGTTTCTTTTCTCTACTGACAAATACCATCATTAGGACCAAACATTTCCCATCTCACAATGCGTCTTCTCTTCCCCATTGAAATTGAATTGTAATTTGCCAGAATGGGACATTGACCATAGTTATCAACCCACTATCTCGGAGGAACTGATTGATTTCCCAATGGGTATAACAAAAAAACCAATTTACCAACCACAGTATGATGTGAAGCATTTGTATGACCAGTACTATTTCGCAAAAGATGCACGCACCACAATTGAGCCGGTCGTTTCAAAACGGCTATTTCGAAAACATATAAAGGGTCAAGTGTTAGGGAACAGTTTTTACTGTGAAAAAGCAAGCATAAGGATGAGTGATTTGAGGGAATTCATAGCAAATCACTCCTTTTCCCTTCTGTGATAGACATTTTTGTTTTGTATCACATTTTTAGGATTCTCTTGATAAAGGCGCACGTCGATATCTGCTCATGTCTCGGTGGCCTAATGGATAAGGCGTCGGTTTCCGGAGCCGAAGATTGAGGGTTCGAGTCCCTTCCGAGACGAGGCATTTTCAATTACGATCAGTCGTGTTCATATTCACTGCTTGTTAGACGGACCGTTTTTGGACAGACAAAGCTGTATGGATCATTATTGATCACTTATTTCTGCCTCAATTAAACAACAAAGAATGCCCCAAAAATGTTACTAATTTAATAATACACCTTTCGTTGAACCTCTGTCAAACTTCAATATTCTATTCTCGAGAATAGATCAACCAGTGTGATCCTCACTCTCCACAGTACAAGCTTGAGTGACACTCCACCAAACCATGAAAACAGTGTCCCGTTCCATCTTGAAATTGCTCTTCGACCGATTCCGCGATTAACGAGTTCCAACAGTTGGTGATCTTTCGAGAAAGGTGCCTGCATTCCACCTGATTAACTGACGGTAATCTAATAGAATACAATGTCAGAAGAGTCAATGTGTGTCCACATCCGTGATCAAATCTCCGAATTGGGGGACCCAAGTGACCATAGATAAAACCAAGCACTAAAGTGCTCAGTTGATTGACCAACATGTGATTTGTTGTGTTCAACTTGTTCAAATCTACTTGTTTAGCCGTAACTCTCAGCCGATAAAAGTCGGATCATTTGGATCCGAATGACTGTTGAATCGTACCAAGAATGCAGTGGGTATAGACAGTGCCTGATATCCGGTTCATACTTAATAAATGGGAATCAATTTATCGAACAACAATAGCAGCGCTTAAATTATCATTGGGAATTCACAAAAGTACGGCACATCTGTTTCGTCAAAGTAGTTGCGTTTTATCAGCTGTTCATTCCACACCCATCGAACTACCACAGTGGGACTTGAACCCACAGTGCTTAGCTATCATCTATACACACATAACGAAGTGACTAATCAGATTTTATCTGAAAAGTTTGTTTAAATCACTGGGATTTGAAAGAATACAAAGTCGCTGCCCAACGAGCTCTCGACTGTTATGACAGATATCTTCTCAGCAGGATCCCACGTGGAATATAACTGGTATTCTCTAAGGCCCCACTACTTACGTGGTCATGCAGTTGGAGGCGAGTCCCAGTTGAGGCTCAGCTGATTGCCACTGCTGATGATTCCAAACTAGGTTGAAATAGCTGCTTGTATGGTCTTTTATCGTGACCCACTTCATCAACAACTGACATTTCACACCTCACAGAGTAGTTAAATATTTTCGTCCTGCGTTGTCAACGTTCAGCACATTCATCGAAAGCCACGAAGATGATGCAGTACGGATGCGTCAATTGTCTTTTTAGAGCCACAGCAGAAGCAATGTGTAATCAATGAGTCCCAACTCGGTCAAATTGCTTAACTGGTTCTCGACAGTCAGTTTCACTTCGGTTCCAAAATATGTCATTGTCTAATTAACAAATCAACATCACAGTTATTATTCACATTAAAATCTCCCCAAGTCAAAAGATTGACTTATGCTATATAAGTCATTCAAGATCCTCACTGATCGAAAAGTCGTAAAAGACATCATCATTGAAGGTGACCGATAGTGAAGGGACTCAAGTGAGGATAGTCAACCTCGCACGATGTTTGCAACAAGTCATCCACACTGAGCTCAACTTTCCTGATTGTACCTTTTCCGTGTGGAGTTGAAAGTCTCTTACCGGAATTTAATCTTGTTCTTCTTCTTCACCTCGGATACGGTTGTGATGATTCGATATGCATTTCAAGTGACACCATAAGGAACGGATTTGTGGCCAAGGACAGTGTAAAACCTAGACCAATGAAAATCAGTGTGACCGGGTATATAACAAGAGCAGGCTTAGATTGTTCGATCAGTGATTTACCAATGAGCATGCCCACTCAATATAAATTAGTTCCGAATAAAAATGAAATTACAAGTCTTCAGATTTCGCCTGCTTTTTATATTGTACGTAGTCTTTGGTCAGAGCCATTTCAACACATCGTATCTGACCTATCACACCGAGTAGTACAACACTTATCGAGGCAAATAATGCTACACTCCAAAATAGTAGTAGAAATCCTGAAGGTCATTAGTGGAGGATCAATAGCCTCCCTATTGCAGAGTCGGCACAATGAAAACTTTTCTCATCATCAACAACAACGTCTTCTGAAGTGACAGATTACTCGCTTTCGATTTCATCATATATGAAGTGGTCAAAATGGAACTTGATTCTTTCTCCGGAGTGCAGGGAATGGAGAATCCAACAGTTAGCTAATTAGTCGGCTAAGATCTTCTCTCGTAGTGACCAGATGAAACTAGTCCTTGTTTATCAAAACTGATATTTGTCCTCTACGGTCAACTTCGGCGTCAAGTATTGCCACGGTCTCTTGGATCGTCTCCCCGCTAGCTGTACAGAAGAGTCATCCAGTGATTGAGTGATTCTTTGAAGACGAATTCATGGTTGTTTGTCACAGAATGTGAAGTCGGTAATCCATTGGTAATTTAAGGGGTCAGTCAACCAGAGATAAACACTTTTCTGACAGACACGTAATACAGAATCAACCCTCAATTCACCATTGAAGAACATGAACTACTGGACAGCTGTTTCATTGAACTTGTTAATAATCGCAAGCAGTGCACATCCATCGGGACCCCACGTGGACTCAAAATCCCGGATGAACGATTGTGAGTCGAACACCTATTCACCAAACTATCCGGGATGACTCTCAAGTATTTGTTTGACATTACCACTATATGATACTGTGCCCTTCTATCATTGGTATTTTGCACGGTAGCTACACATTGTTCACATCGCGAAAGACTCTTATGATGGATGTCTTCTCTATAGGAATCCAAAGTGAAATGAGGGCGTAGTGTTTTAAACAACCCATCTTCAGGTTAACTGCTTGAGTAGTCTCAGTAATAAGAGAGTGAGTTGATACTGAGAGCCATCGTGGATAGGTTGGTGATTAGGTATTCGACTCAGAACCACCCACGCAGGGTTCGAGTCCCAATGAGGTCCATGTGGATGTGCACTGATGATGATTCCTAATAGGTCGGATGGAATATCTGTACCGTGTATCTGCGATTTTCAACAGTGAACCGACGGTTTACTCCTCAAGGGGAATCATTTCATGTAAGATGTTACAGATATCAAACACCAATTACCGATGGATATTTACTAAAGTTCATCAGTTGTTCTAAGTGATTTTATCCTTGAATTGTAGTGGAATTAGTTAACGTGCTGAGGGCATGCTCGCTATAGAACAAGTCATGCAACCAGTGTTCAGCTGTTCAACTTGCTCATCAAACATCCGTAGAATATATCAACAATATGAGGAACCAGAATGATGTACCCACTTGCGTTTCTACCATCCAGAAATTAGAGTGGGGAGCCAGAATCGAGCCGGGTGATCTCGTGCTTATCGGACAGTTGTTCTTCAAGTTGAGTTATCACGGTGAGGCCGGTAAGACGCGAATAACGGGGTGATATATCTCAAGAATACCGGGTAATCTTAATGATATGAAAGTGCACAGGAGTAGCACCAAACACAGAACTATGACTAACTGAATAGGCTGAGTCAAGTAGAAGCCCTGTCCACTGCGAGGGTAAGTACTCAGCTTTCATATAACTAAGTTCACATCCTAAAAAAAACAGATAGTACAAGCCAAGTCCAACTGTTGTTGTATTGCAGAACTTGGATTTTGCAAAACCGTCGTTGCCCGATAGGGAATAGAAGAATAACTGTACGCCTGACTGTGTACATCAAGATATTTGTAGTGAGAACATGTGAAAGATCTTTATGAAACATGTGAGCAGACTCAGTGAAAATATTTGTGGACAGCTTTTGGCAAGGTTCACTCAGTGAGCACTCGATAAAGTGAATAAAAAGCTGTCGAACTGCGTCACTGGAAGATGGAAGGAGTTTCAGTTATCTAGTAATAAACTGAAAGTAGATCAGGATAGGTGATAGGTAAGGCATTAACCCAAGGAGGTATGACAAATTGAGAGGGAAATTATTTCATGAGATAACTGCGCACGGTTTGAGAGTTGAGATGCGAGACATAGGAAGACAATTGTCTAGCTCTTGCGAAAATAAAATCAACATTTTAGGACCAAGTTAGGTCACGGAAGAGCACCAGTTCAATATACTTGATTGAATGAAGAAGATTCAGCTATTCCCTATTCCTTCCAACAGAAGCACCGTCGTTTTGAAGATTAGAATACGTCTTTGCCTTTGGACGGATGTAATGCTAAGTTAATACACCTAACTGGATTAATGTTTAAGTTACGAGCATTGATCTACTCTGCAACTTGAGTGATGCCATTCTGAAGGGTAGCAAGATTAGAATGCCAAACATAAGGCATACCAGTTGTAGCAACATCTGCATGCCTACTAAGGGGAGTACTTCCGTGTAAAGGAATAAAAAGGCTATAGGCGGAAAATATGAATGAGGGGCAATATGGTAACTTGAGGAAAGCCTAGGGTAGGAATAAAACGAAAAGACCCATTCCGCATTGTAAGGGGGGAATGCTGGCTGTTATGGAATTAATCTATCAATAAGGAATCTAGAGGAGGCTAAATACCAGAACGGGAGATAAACGAAGACAACTTATTCCTGTCGACGCTGTTGGGTGCGTTATTGCTGTCAAGGATGCATATTCTGATCGCTTTACTCTTCCCGTCTAGTCCGGACGAGATTTATTGTCATGTTAGTGAGGGTATTGTGGGTGCGGAGTGACTCCCGGCTAGCAAATTGGTCTGGATCAGAGATATTGAAGTAATAGCTAATCGTTTGAAGACTGATCATTCAGGAATTTGAGAGATGGAGGTACAAGTAATGTGACGAAGTTTTGAAGGGGTCTTTTAGGGAATAGGAGTCATAGTTACCATCCTCCGACAGTATGGAATCTTTATTTCATTTAGACAGGTTAAGAAGGTCAGAAGTAATGGGGGAGAGTAGTCGCTAGCTCTCTGAGCACATCATAGTAGAAAACATCGGACCCGAATGACTTTCTGATGTTTACAAAAAGCAGCTCTTTGTAGATATCGAAGGTGGGAGAGAAGAGAGTGGATTCAATAGACGAATTTCCTTTAATAATAGCAAAAACAGAAGACCTTATTGTTTTGATGAATGCTTTATTGAACCTGTCGACAGCTCTGGCAGCAGAACTGCGTGTGGATAAGCCTCTGGTTAAATATTTCAAAAACTTCCATGTTTTGCAATGATTTCTGTTCGTATAGAGATGCAGTTGAGGTGAGATGACTCAGTCCTAATAGAATTCATCAGTCTCTTGACGGCTGTGAGGTTATTGTGCATGAAAGCGTATTTCTTCTTGTGACAAAGTTGTTTTAAGTAGGTTTGGGGGTTGATAAATGATCTGGGCGAGAGTACAAAACCTCAAGTGGGCAGCAAAGATGGGAACAAAACTTAGATAGCTGGTGAAATGGATCCACGTGATTGAAAGTTCAGCATCAGAGAACATGAAGAATTCTGTCTGACTAATCTTTTCACGAAGCTTTCAAATATTCTGCTGGGGCAAATCTGCCCCTTTTCAAACTTTGCTATCACAGCCTCGTGTTAAGTGCGTGCATTTGATGAGACTACATATTTTTGGTGAGGTCTCAATTATTGCTTTGTCAAAGGAACTTACTGGGAGGCAATGTGAAGTGGAAAAAGCCCAACGGCTGTTAATTAAAACCGAGACGAAAAGGCGTCCAGTCTAGCTTGAAATATATCAGTGCTCATCATACAGAAAAGATAGAGGAAACACATTAAAACGATTGAAGTCACCGCACTATATTAACTATTGTTATGATTATTGTTGTTCACAAAGAAATGTCTGCACTATTCATCCAAAATTTGAGAGATCGAGTCAAAGAATTCTCGGTAGTCTGTCGTGGGAAATTTGGGGGAGTGTATATATTTACTAGCAGAAGTGAACTGAAATTGATCAGAAACTCGGAATACCTATCAGTTTGAAGTTGGAAATTAAATGGACATGGACTCTGTGAATCGTTAAAGATGTCTGGCAAATAGCATGCCTTCGATTACCAGAAGCATATGTGAAAGTATACAGTGAATCATCAGTGCACGTTCAGTGAGATTGCATTGCATTTATTGTTACGGTGAGCTGGTCGCAACTGCTTCTGCTACTGTTGTCAGTAATAATAATTTATTGTATACGGAGGTCATATTGTTGAAACTCACACATGTTTCGGATTGAAATCCTCTCTTGATAGTTGCTGACTTGTAACCCACACACAATACCTAATTAAACATTCTGTATCTTCTTGTTTGATGTCACATCTCATTTGTTGTTCTCTTGTCATCTTTCTCGGTCTTCGAATAAAAGATTTTGTCATTTTGCGAGCTTGAGACCGATATTCGAAAACCGCAAAAATACCCGATAGAATTCGCATATCCTCGAGGTAGCTTCTAACCATGGGCGTTTTTCCTCAATTTACTTTCTCATAAATGTTGCATGGAGTACAAAATGATATTCAAATGCATTATTATTATTATCTCATCTTCTACAGAACGAATTTCCATCAGTATTTGTTGTTGTTCATGGATCTTCCGTTTGAAATAATTGGTCATTTGCTTCCGAAGTCCTTGTAAATGACATTTTTCTAGATACTAAAGTAAACACTTTATCATTCATTGGCGGAGTGATGAATATCGACGATAATAGTGGACGCTCAGTTACCATGGGGACGTTTACAAATCTGAAGTAGAAATGGACAGGGCTGACTTACTATCCAACGGAATCGTACTCGTTTATTCTACACAGAAACAAATATTATCAGGTTCAGAAGTGGTAGTGATAGTAGTAGTCGTCGTCGTCGTCGTAACAGTAGTAGTAGTGGTAGTAGTAGTATTAGTAGCAGTAGTAGTAGTAGTAGTAGTAGTAGTAGTAGTAGTAGTAGTAGTAGTAGTGGTAGTAGTAATGGTAGTAACAGTGGTGGTAGTAATATTCGTAGTGGTAGTGGTCTCTAGGTGCCTGACCGCTTAGTGCAGTGATTGGGACCTTCGAGCTGATGATGAGGAGTTTGCAACCTGTGGTCAAACTGATCGTTCTGGAGCTTATAGAGAATTGGAAGTAGTTTGATGGGCACATTTATAACTTTCTATGCAAATTTTTAAGTTAGTGAGTCATGTGCTATGCGGAACGAAGGAATTGCAAAAACACAAACGAATACTAGGATACTTTTGAGTACTGGATCCACAGAACTATTATGGTGCGTAGCTACGTGAATTTGATACGAGGATTATCCAAAACATATGGCCAAGAGGATGGAAGGTGGCTGGCTCCAATCCGAATCACGAGATAAATGCCAAGACAAAAATGCAAACTGATTTTGGAAGTGATGAATACAAACATGTGGACCCATTCTCATATTTGTAAATTCCGTAGATGTTTCGTTCACAAATTTCCGAATTGTGTATCACGAAGAGTACCGGGTAGGCATGGCAGATGAGCGGCAACATCGCGAAATTATTCGTGTTCTCCGTTGAAACAACGTTTGTCCATCCATACACTAGATCCTTCCAATACTTCAACGGGTGACCGTGATTTCGTCCTACTCGAGGTTGGGTGTGAATAGACCACAAAGACTACAAAAACGATTAGTGCTAGACAAACCATTCATCAGAAACCTAATTATTCAAACATTTTCGGAAAATATTGCCAGGATAATGCGATTTCTGGATACTTTTGGGACCTGAAAACTTTTCAGCTTGGCTACGAGTTACTGTACTCATTAGGCAGTTACCTTCTCCACAATTTTATCGCACATAATCCCCTTGGTTCGTGCAAAGCACTTTATCAGATTTCGAGCACTTCGATGGGACAAAATTGGGCTTCAGGAATCAGTTGTCTCAATGTAAGAAAATACGCGAACACTAGGGACTATCAGCATACAACGTTAAAGTTTAGCAAATCGCCGTTCTGATTACTTAGGGTCAATGCATGAACTGGGTTAGTGGAAAAGGCGACGGCCTGTGGACGGTTAGTGTGGTGGTTTGTGTCGAGAATCCCCGGCCGTGAATGACATTCGGAGATCTTGATTGAAAAAAGAAATGGACGCGCTGTAAGTCGCACTTGTTCGATCGTTCAGGCCTGAAATTCCGCAAACCTTTTTCTCCTCCATGGCACTTCCGGTGCTCTGCCGAGCGCATACCTTACTGAAACCGAAATGGACAACTTGTGCTCGTTTGTTTGTATGATTGTACGTGTGTGTTTGTTGGCACACGAGGAGCAGTTAGTCCACTCGCATCGTAATCGAATCCTTACCGATGTACTTATGTGTACTTGTGCCCGTGGGTGGAATTGCTGACACACACACACACACACACGATAGGCGGAAAATTGTCTCGTGTTTAACAAACGAAGTGAAATAGAACGAAACAAAGAGGTACCGACGGGAGAACAAACGAGCGGAACAATATTTTATTCCGAACATTCGGAGTAGTATAGAACGAGGGGTGCTTTATGCAGTGTCGTTTGACGGCAATTTAGTAGTCGGAACCGAGAAAAAAAAACTGAGCTGCACAGATATGCCCTGATTTAACTGAAATGAGTCGATATTAAGTGAGGGAATGCTATTCCCATTAAAATCCGCAAAGAGAAAATAATATTCTCCGGAGAATCTAAATTATCAGCATGGTCATCATCACGGGAATCATTATCATCGTCGTCGTTCTTATTGCTCTTTCTCTTTTAGATAATTATTATCCCCAATTTTTTCAATCTTCGTGGCTGCTTTTTGAATTTATAAACGGTCAGTCTGTTGGTTGTGATTGCCCTTTCTCTCCATTTACATCCATTGTCCTGCAACGGTTGTTGTACCGGTGCATCTGCGGATCGGTATCATGTCTGTGACTGCGTGATGGGTCGTAGTCTACTGGCCGAATTTTCCAAAGTGCTCCGCGAGTCATTCTACTTGCAATAGTTCAGATTGTGAGGATAGAATTGGGAGCAGAATATCACAGGTCGCTTCGTGCAAATTTGCCCTACCTGGGTTTGCCGTCCGATATTCATACTGATTGAAAGGAATTCGAAAGACCTCGAGCACACCAGCTATCACATTTCCCTGAATATTTCATCGTTTTCGTTACGATTCTCCGCTTACGAGCCTGCTGGATGCCAAGCAAGTATCTTCGTCAACAACGCCAACAATTTTACATGCATTCTCATAGAAATTGGCAGACTTGCGTTGCGAAAATCTGGGATGGTAATTGGTAGACAACTTCGGAATTTCATCTCATGCCGTACAACCAGGCTAAGTTTGCGCGGTAGTTCTGATAGCTTTTCTCTCAGCAGGAATCTCACAAGGAAACCCAACGTCTGACCGTTTGAAAAAAGCAAGGAAAGAATTATTGTCAACAGTGCCGTACGGAGGGACAAATTGTGTGTGTAAGTGTGTGTGTATGTATGTGTGTGTGTGTGTGTGTGTGTGAACCAAATTAGTATATGGTGGGAACCGTTCAATCGTTACCACACACTATGCTCTGTCCAAGACCAATGAAACTTACATTATATTCAGTGTAATCTGGACTGTGTTCTTCTTAATTGCTTCCTTAGTCATTTGTTTTTTTCAATAGAAATTCAATCTGATTTTCCCGGATGTCAGTGGTTTGCTGTCCCTAGCACAGAATCGGCTGAACCAATCCAGAATGAGTTATGCATTGTTGTTTTCGTTATTTTTGATTTGCCTTTGTCTCATCAATCAACATCATTAACGATCACTAGTAAAGTATAATTTAGAAGTGAATTGTGATTGGGCAAAATGTGAAGCTTTGTGGCGATATTCGACCCGCGGTGATCGAACGGTCATTATCGTGAGATTTATTTGTATCTGCATGCGGGACTTACACAAGTAATATATGGACATTCCAGTCAATAAAGCAAGAAAAAACCAAACTTTTACCGGTGGTGAATTGTTTCGGTTAATATAAATCAGAAATCAGTTTTGGTTGGTGCTAGTGCTAAAGTTTCGTCAGCAACTTAGCTTTTATTTCCTCCTCACTCGTCAGGACTCCGGCCAGACAAGGGACGGGGAGATTTTGTACCGAACAAAAAAATGAATGGACAATTAGGGAATAATAAAGGACAGGTCTAAGTGCAACGGATGAGTGGAGTGGATCTTCCAGTTGGTGATGAGCTAGGGTTGGAGATGATTTGACATGCTGATAAACGAGTTCCGTCATGCAAACAGCATGTCATCGGTCACGGATGAAACAAGCCACGTTTCAGAGCTTCCAAGTCCTCTTTGAGAAGAAAGTGAGAAATTGCAGGGGGGGGGGTGGAAAAGTGAGTTAAACTTGAATATAACCGACAATGATACCCGAAACTACCTGGGTTTCGGCATTTGGGAAGGCACATATCGAAGCTTTACAATGCAACTTTGAATGGGAGTCATACCTCGCATACCATTACCAATGTTAACGACTTGGTGGTTGACACAACTCAGGTTAGATACACAAACGGAATCATTGGGAACAAAAATGTCGGAATACGGAACCGCGAAACATTGTGAATACATTCAATACACTAGCCGTGGTTCAATTTAAAACTATATCCAAAGGAAAAATGTTCATATTGAAATACTTTTCCACTGAGTTATCGGAAATGGGCTTCCAAGGTGCAATATCATCAGCAAATTCAGATAGCTCAAAAACGAGTAGGTTTCGGATGGGTCAGTGGTATAATTGAAAATGAGGGAGGGGTATAACACACCATCCGGAAGTATTCCAGAAGTACTGTCCACGAGTTCGCAGAATTTCTGTTCTATCTTGATTTTGTGCAATCTGTTGTGAGATCAGTTAGAGAGCCGGGCGACAATTTGCGTGGCACAGTTCAAAGCTTCGAGCTTTTGCAGAAGAACAAGAGAACGCGGTACTGAATCGAATGCTGAGGAATAGTCAACGAATATGCAGCAAACGGTTCGTACAGATCTGTCTGAATATTTATTAGTGAAGTGAACTGAGGAAGTTGGAATATGAAGAGTGGTTAGTCTTGGGTCTGAAGACAAACTGACATTGGTCAGGAAATGCATTCAAGTGGGTTTCAATACAAATAAGTATAGTGTAAGGATTAAGGAGTGAAAGCCATCAAGAGTGGAACACCGACGAACGGTTTACTCACATGTACCGTGGCAGGACGAACTAGTAACTACTCTAACTGAAGTCAAATCATACACCCAACTGGTTCTTAAAATCACTTGTGGGTCACTTGGATATGAGTCCAACATGAACTGATGCAAGTGTCACATGATAGCTAAACACGTCTCCTTATTTTATTTGTTTCACTTTGAACCTGTCAGTATTACGTTAATTCATTTACTTAATCGTTTTCAATGATTCCAGAAATGACCGATACGATCAATATACCCACACATCAGAAAGTCGAACACACTTCCTCTGTTTGTACACACATGATAATTTGTGCTTCACCATTTGTTGACCAAAATGTATTTGCGTAAATGGTAGATTGTTCCACGTAGCAACTGAGAAGTAATAGATGAACAAAATAATAACACGGTCTAGTAATGGTTTCTTTTCTCTACTGACAAATATCATTATTAGGACCAAACATTTCCCATCTCACAATGCGTCTCCTCTTCCCCATTGAAATTGAATTGTAATTTGCCAGAATGGGACATTGTTCATAGTTATCTACCCACTACCTCGGAGGGACCGATTGATTTCCCAATGGGTATAACAAAAAAACCAATTTACCAATC
Organism: Fasciola hepatica; assembly: GCA_948099385.1. Taxonomy (NCBI): domain Eukaryota; kingdom Metazoa; phylum Platyhelminthes; class Trematoda; order Plagiorchiida; family Fasciolidae; genus Fasciola; species Fasciola hepatica. The sequence goes on from CANUEZ040000268.1 coordinate 63,181, forward strand.
ACAGTATGAAGTGAAGCATTTGTATGACCAGTAATATTTCGCAAAAGATGCACGCATCATAGTTGAGCCGGTCGTTTCAAAACGGCTATTTCGAAAACATATAAAGGGTCAAGTGTTAGGGAACAGTTTTTACTGTGAAAAAGCAAGCATAAGGATGAGTGATTTGAGGGAATTCATAGCAAATCACTCCTTTTCCCGTCTGTGATAGACATTTTTGGTTTGTATCACATTTTTAGGATTCTCTTGATAAAGGCGCACGTCGACATTTACTGACGTCTCGGTGGCCTAATGGATAAGGCGTCGGTTTCCGGAGCCGAAGATTGAGGGTTCGAGTCCCTTCCGAGACGAGGCATTTTCAATTACGATCAGTCATGCTCATATTCACTGCTTGTTAGGCGGACAGTTTTTGGACAGAAAAAGCTGTATGGATCATTATTGATCACTCATTTCTGCCTCAATTAAACAACAAAGAATGCCTCGAGAAGGTTATCAATCTAATAATACACCTTTCGTTGAATCTCTGTTAAACTTCAATAATCTATTCCCGAGAATAGATCAACCAGTGTAATCCTCACTCTCCACAGTGCAAGCTTGAGTGACACTCCACCAATCCATGAAAACAGTGTCCCGTTCCATCTTGAAATTGCTCTTTGACCGATTCCGCGATTAACGAGTTCCAACAGTTGGTGATCTTTCGAGAAAGGTGCCTGCATTCCACCTGATTAACTGACGGTAATCTAATAGAATACAATGTCAGAAGAGTCAATGTGTGTCCACATCTGTGATCAAATCTCCGAATTGGGGGATTCAAGTGACCATAGATAAAACCAAGCACTAAAGTGCTCAGTTGATTGACTAACATGTGACTTGTTGTGTTCAACTTGTTCAAATCTACTTGTTTAGCCCTAACTATCAGCCGATAAACGTCGGGTCACTTCGATCCGAATGACTGTTGAATCGTACCAAGAATGCAGGGGGCATAGACAGTGCCTGATATCCGGTTCATGCCTAATAAATGGGAATTAATTTATCGAACAACAGTAGCAGCGCTTAAATTATCATTGGTAATTGACAAAAGTACGGCACATCTGTTTCGTCAAAGTAGTTGCGTTTTATCAGCTGTTCATTCCACACCCACCGAACTACCACAGTGGGACTTAAACCCAGAATGTATACGCCGATGCAAAATACAAATTTTCTTTATCGGAAGAGCTCTGCGCATAGATGACTATAAACTGAGATCCAATCTCAGCTTCCCCAGAAAGGCGTTAATGAAAATTCACAGAAGGATTAGATTGGGGGGCGTCGATCAAATGATGGAATTGGAGTCCTGAATGTGAGTCTCTTGAGTGCAGCACATATCGATGGAAGGGGACTCAAGCGTCCGAGTTAAATCCGACTGTTGTTTTGTACGCCTGACGGGTCGCACGTTGAACGAGACTAGTTTGAATGGACATCGAGAACGATGGAGGGCATCAGCCAGTGGTAGGGTTTCAGCTAGACTCGGAAGGTAACCGAAGAAGGACCAGAGAGGACATGGTCAGAATTTCCATCAGTCACACTACCGGAGATCTCTTGAGGTCTGATCAAATAGACGAGTGATAAGGGGAGTGGAGCGGAGATGAGGATGCATGTTCTTGTATTCTGTGTGAGAGAGCGTTACTGGGTGTGTGGGGAACTACTTTTAATCGTTGTGTGAGTTTTACCATTCGTGGTAGTTACTTTGTGGGCTTTTGTACTAATCGGTCGCCCGGTCCAGATTAGGCCTTTTTATTCGAGGATGCACCCCTATCGTTTGCGCAGCCAAGCGTGTCCTGTTACGCGGCACTGTTGGTCCAGATAAGCAGGGGCCAATTGTATGATTCATTCGCATCTTCTGGAAACCTTTGGAAGTCTTTGATTGATTGCTCATTTCATGCTTCCTTCGAATGAGGTAGACATTCTGAGTGTCCAGTCAGCCCCTCCGTCACAGATGCCAAGAGCACAGTGCTATATGTTTCGTACGCTTTCAGTGGTTAGTTTTGAATCAGGGCTCCAGAGGCTATAGCTGACTCACGGTCATTTTGAAGCATTCTGAGAGGCTTTTAGGACAAGTGGCCATCTGAAAGTCTGAATAATCTACCCCCGACCATACTGGGGCTTCTCGAGGCTCTGCTGATGACTCTCAAGAAGCCTGATGAAACACCTGTACAGTGCTGTCACGGGTTTCAATGTTCAGTTGAGTGTTGTTACTACGTGCTGAGTCGAATTTCATGTGAATCAAATCTCCCGCTGCTGACATTAATTCAGAAAGGTTTGAGGGTTGTGTTATGGTTGACTGAAATGAAACTGTGAACGTATGACTAGAAATGTGCCCCACAAATTCGAGTCCCATTTGGTTCGTGCACAGTGAACCGCAATGCTTCGTCGGTTCCACCTACTCCAATCACGTAGGTCCGGACTACTGTGATCAAAGCACCCGAAGAGTCTGTTAGGACGTGCTTGCAATCAGTCTGAGACCAAGCACTGAACCAATTGATGTGTCCCACGATCTATCACTGTCGAAATTGGGGTGATGAAACCAACCAGCCCTAGCAAGCCAAGCTTGCCACTAAGCTGAAGGAACCGAAAATAGAACCAGTTGATCTCCAAAGCATTGGTCTTTAGTACTCCGGATTTCAGGTACTAACTAGGTCCCGAGAATGGCCTAAGGAACGGGTAACAAGTCAAAAGTTCCGGCGCGTGCCAAAAGACTGTAAAAGTCGGTGGAATAGGCGGAGGACGGTTTGTATTGAAACAATGTTTTTCACGTTTACGTTTGGGAGTGACACCGGACGCGATACTATTTAAGGGAGCTAAAGTTTCAACCGTCAGCAAACAGAGCAGTCAAAAATGTGTTTTTCAATTGGCGGAAACCAATGGCCCTTACACCAAGCGGACAAACATAGCACAGCCCTGTGGCATCGAACAACATGCAAGCTGCTTAGAGCTAAGTACTAATTGGTTATGTTTGTCTAAAGTAAGTTTGGTCATGAATTCACACATTCAAACTCAGTCATCTCCAGGTCAATACAGATCTACGGCTGACTCGAAGACCGTCAGATTCAGAATAAAAAATATATCCGGATTCCTTCATCACACGCTTTCGCATAGGTGCAATGTAAAGGGTATATAATCGACAACCACAAAGGCCCAGTGCACTGTTTGGGATAACCGGCAACCAGAACCACACACATTAGCTCCGAATAGGTCAGATACGGTAACCAGCCGGATCACGGTCGATTATTGTCTACCACCAATCTACCTGGTGATGACTGGGGTTCAAACCTCTGACTGTTATGAATCCCGACCGAGTGTCGTGCGATCGACGGTACGCAATTCATAATCCCGCGTTACGACTGGTAAACTCGACCCCGAATAACCCAGTACACGCAAGGAATAACACGGAATACAAAACCTTCAGCTGGGCCGTATATTTGGTGATCAAAGAAAGGCAAATGTAAGATGCTGCTGCGAGGCTTATATAGAAATTCACGTGACCTTGTAGATTGAAACAGCGGTGAGCCCTTCGGTAGTGATGAATCGTACAGTTTACGCAACTGTCCAGCTGAGCGAATTCAAATTTGAAGCGAATATAGAAAATCTTCGAAAGTAAGTAAGATGTACAACAATTAAATAAATTCAGAGAATGTATTGTTGGCACGAGGAGCCTGAATCGTATGTTTTTGGAAAATCCACTTGCATTCTTCTCATCGAATTAAATAAATAAATTGGAACAATGCTCCATCGGTCGGAAACGGCGGAAACAATGGATAAACACAAATTGTAAGTGAGTTTTTGATTGCAGTTTGTTTCAATCGGTGAGACAGTAGAAGAAGACTGATCTGATCCGGTTGAGTAAGTGACTGAGCTTTCATCCTGTTTTCATTGGTCAAGACCGCGGCCAGTTAGGGTATGACTGAAATTTTGTGCAGATTTATTCCATGGAGGAAAAGTGATGGGATGAGGAAAGGGTGCAAGAATGATAACAATAACATGATATGTCTTTGTGTAACGGATGAATGGGGGGGGGTTGGGGGGCTGGTGATGGAGCGTCTTGTTGACTAGGGTTAAATAATACTCAATATGCCGATCAACGTGTTCAGTCAAAAGAGTGCCAGTGGGCAGCCGATGAAACGAGACTTATAGTTACCAAGCCACAGAGCACCGCTTCAGAGTTCTGTTTAAGAAGGTCGGGAAATGTTGCACTCATTATTATAAAAGATAATCCACTGCTAATTACCGAAGATCAATCTAGATGAGGACTTGTTATTACGGAAACAGAATCTGTTGGGAAATGTGGGTGGGAAATGCTGTGAAAGCATCCCACTAATGTTTTAGTGTGCACACTCCGCCAATCTAGGGCATAACCGATAATCAGGTAAGCCCATCTCGCTCTCACACAACTCGCAAATGTGCCACAAAATATCGAGACAAATATGACAAGTCATTATCCACATTATTCGTCAGTTCAGTGATTTTTAGCCTATTATTCACGGTCTTGAAAATGAAGATCATTCATCCTAGGCATTGACATTATCCTGATGTGCTGCACATTTTGATGCTGACTGTATCAATCGTTGTACATGCCGAACGTTTACATTCAACTGCAAGGATCCCTGCAAATTGGATGCACTCGTAAGTTCGTTTGAAGCACCAAGCATTTCTTCCCATGGCCTACTTGTCAATCTATCTTCGAACTCCACTTTTTCTGTTAGCGGCATAATGACTGAGGTCCTTCTAAAAGTTGCAAATCACTGTTGTTTTTCTAGGAATTTACTTGGGAATCTGGCGAGTTTTCCTGTGTGATTAATTTTCTTTATTCAAGCTCAGACAACCATGGGTCATTGCATCATCCTTCGATTTGGATCAATAAGTGGTGGTTTCTTCTGTCTAGAATGTATGGCTCGAGTGAACTCAGTTAACGAAACACGCGTGACGTCAGTTTTGTTCACTGGCAAATGACTTAGTATTCCTGAGAACTGAAAATTAATCATCGAAAATGAAAGTTGTTGATTTTGCAACCCAGTTTGCTGTTCTTGTCATTCAACTACGGATGTGTTTGATAGCATTTTGCACACTCTGAGGCACATTATCCAGAATAGATTCACTTATCTGGACCATCTTTAACACCTGTGCATGTATTTAGTTTATTGGTGGGTTGACACACCAGCACGCCAGATTTAGTCACTCTAAGTGGTTTGGTTAAGAAGGAATTGTAGAAAAATAGGATGGGTTTGATGGTTTCTCATCACAATCAATATGTGTTCACACTTGTGACAGTTTCCAATAACTCCCATGTTCAAAATTCCGATGTTGCTATTTTGAGTAGTCCATGAAAATTCATAAACTGACTAGGTTTTTTGATTTCTGTTCTGATCAGTCTCGTTCCCCACCCCTTTGTGCTTCCAGGTCAAAACTGATGGCAAATGATCAGGTTCGTCCACTTCGTACTTCGATTTGTGTTTCGACCCCCATACTCACACATTTTCGGACTGCTAATCAACCACTAGTCAGCGTTGACGCAATCTGTATGTTTGTTCGATGTGTGTCGATTGACCAATTGTTCCCTAGAACCATCCACTTGTGAGCTTGAGAATCGGATACACTGTATAAATGGAGCACAATTTGGAACAAGTTCGACTACGTCCTGACGACCACTCTGGCATATCACACTTTGACTAAATCCAGCACAATGCGTTCGATTCGAGCGTTGCACTGTCGTACCAAGTAGTATGGATGAACAAATGTCTCACGGAGCTCACAAAATGGGTCAGTATAAGTTCAACTATACACCAAATTGCTCTGAAACGTGAAATAGGTGTTGTGAAAACAGATCGCCGTCGAATCTGTGCTAAGATGAACAAGATTCTTCACCAACATCTGAAAACTTCTCAGGGTTTCCGTAGGAAAGAGAAAAAGCTTTAGGCAGCTGATATTTGGCAATCCAGTTCTCAGGAATCATAACAAAGATGAATAAACTGGGGAATTTTTTCAATCATTAATTTTCGTATTATTGCATTAACGAGAAAACCGTTTTGGAGCGCGGTTTCTCACTAGTTATTGCGTAATGTTGATATGTAGTAAGACGTTACGTGTCAACACGGCTAACCCAAAGACAGGCAAGCGACCCAAAATCATATGCGCCAAGTTCGAGTCGCAAAATGGACTCAGTGAAAACGCATTGCTGATTATTCTGAACAGACCAGAAGACGTAATGTTTGGATAGATTTTCGACTTTGAGTGAAATCACGCTCTTTTTTATCAGGGAAAATATCACACAGTGGATGATGCCTTAACCAGTGAAGTGCACACAACTCATCGTCAGCCGCGTCTTTGTGCACGAGCTACAGGCTTTGATGGAATGACATGGGGTACATGGGGCCATGTAGGAGTATGTAAAGAATTTGAGAAGAGATGTCTTTCAAGTACTACCTTGTGATAATACACTGACAATTCGTCAGATAACTTTACGTCACTATTCAAAAATAGACTTGATCGTCTGTCACAAAATAGGACACGTTATGAATTCAAAGCCCCAAGAATTTATGCAATTCAACCGTATCACGCAGGATTCCCTGTTCTTCACATCGCATTAAATCATTTCTATCTTGTGTCTCAAGAAATGGAAAGTGGAGTAAGACAGGACGAATCAAAAGTAACTATCAGTTAGATTAAGTCTGTCCCTAGTCTCCTGTAAAGGGATGGGGTGGATTTGACCGATGAGTGCAACTAATAATTCGACCACTAGGCTGATTCGGTGAGTCGACTTATTTTTGACTCAAGTGGGAAGAGTTTGCCTGGGCTAGCGTTCGTGTCCGTGTCCACGTTCAATGTGTTGTTGTGTGGATAAATTCAGTCCTTCCACATGTATCAATCAGTTCAACAATTCTATCGTGTTGTTTGTAACGGGTTTATGTGTTCTTGACCTTAATCCGCATTGGTGTGACCCAATGAACCGTTTGTGTACTCGGTCTATGAACCGACACTGCGGAATTCGGTGTGGCCACGATTTTCAAAATAGTCTGACTTTAAGTACAGCCAATGAAAAGAATAGAAAACAACAAATTAATTAACCCCTGAAGGACATTTTGCAGCAGTTGAAGTGACAGAATAAAGAGACGGAGAAATTAGTGACAGTCAATCATTTAGACCAAAGAGAGCGGAGTCCATGAAACTTTTGTACTAAATGTAGCGAAAATTTCGTATTCTGCTACCAGGTGTCAGCCAGTCTGTGATCTAATATGGTTCCCAATCAACCAGGTAAATATTTAGCCCGATCACGGATTTAGTCACCCAGTCAGGCGGTCATTCGGTCAGCCAGTCAGTCAGTCAGTCAGTCAATCAGTAAGTCAGTTGTCTGTCTGTCTATATTCCTGTCGGCCCACAGGCAATGAACGTTGATGAAAATGTACTTTAAAAGTATGATTTCACTTGGCATTTTTTCACACCTTAACTCTAAGGAACACATTCAGAAAAACTTCAAGCAATCAGGGACTGTCTCCTTTTCAGTTTATTCAACCACGAACCTCGAACTTCTGTATTCTGGTTTCATTTGCTACCTTTCTGCATCGTCGAGTCAACGGCAAAAAGAATAGAAGCATGAAGGTAAAGACAATCCCCAAAAAATCAAAGTAGAGAGCGGAAATCACGAAGACAAGGATAGGGTCCGAATACAACCATGCCACGGGGCCACGACAACTAATCTTATCACCTAATGTTTCCAACCATTTAGTAGACGAGTCGCGTCATCTTTCTTGTAAATGAGCGACTGTGAATAGAACGACTGTTTTAGCAGTATAACCAAAACTCAATTCTAGCCTCGTATTCACACAAAATAAAGTCACTTGATCAATCAGAATTGACGGCTTATATTCACGATTACTCAGTTCCCCTAAACGCCCCTTGGTAACATATTTTCGCCGAACAGTTAATATGAACACTGAGTGAAAGTTGACATTTATGCACAATGGTATCGGAATCCCACATTCCATTGTATTTTGAGTCGGGTGGAACAGATTGTTATTAATCTGATCCATTTATATACGAAGACACGAACGTGAAGTCTCACACTTTAACCGGTTGTGTGGTTTTACACGGAATCCAAGTCTGCTTTTGAATTCGACGGAAACTCAACCGGATTTATTCATTCCACACTGTTATAGTCAAAAGATGATCATGTTGGACTTGACAACATTCTGTCCTCGGTTGGACTACTACCGTCACCCACACTGGTGCCCCTCACTTTCTCCAAATGGCAGCCTCATATCGGCTGCGAACTCCTTTTTGAAATAGTGTACACTCATTGTGCAATAAAACGGAAGTGAATAGAAAATGACCAGACACAACATGAGTTGATTCAACAGCCTAAAACAAATAATCGCAAACGGTTAGGAAATCGCCTTTCGGATTGTAGGTTCCAAAGATAAAGATGGAGCTGCAATTTCTATTGACGTGAGTGATCTAAACTGACACTCATACGGTGACCGGTCCGTAAGTAAACCATCTCATAGATTGATTACCTGTCATGATTTTTCTTGGTCCAACTACGTCAATGCAATTTCCTCAGAATTAGACGTTTAATCTTATTTTACGCGCCAAAACTGAACTCCTTCTCCACTCCATATCACTTAATTGGACATTTTTTATTTGAGTTTATCCTGTCACATTGGCTGACTACTTTATTATTGTTATTATTATTGTTATTAATATTATTATCATTATTGTTGTACTTTTCCTTTCATTCTTCTTAGTTTGTTTGCCACGGACTTGAAACTTACAGTTAAATCTATCAAACTTCTTTCGTGATGTAGTGGGAATCTGTACTATCAGCGCGCTTCGTATATATTAAAGCCCTTCACCACACCACCTGACTGAAGCTTTCTTCAACGATATTGGATGGTCAGTCACGTAGCCTTTATCCAAACAACAGCAAATGAGTTCGTGCATTTTCTACTGGGTCGCATGGTAAACATCCGTTTGCCTGTTCCAGCTTCTACAAATATCACACAGTTGCTTGTGTGACCGGATTATTTAAAAGCCCTAACATTATCTAATACACTGGGAAATACTGTTGAACACACCCATATTACCTGCTCATGCTCACAGTCTTGTCTCAATGTGCCTGTATATTCAATTGGCTAATTGGGCACTGGGTGTTTACCTTGTGGTGTATGAAAGTTTACTTGACTGAATTAGACTGTCTGACAGAAGCAGTGTGAACTCTGAGCTCGTCACTGAAAATCCATTGGGGAAAACCTGCAACCCCCTCATCATGTTACGGAATGAACCGTGTGGAACTCACTATCTGGTAAAATGGGTTCAAGTGCCAATTTAAACTCGCAGCAGACTCAGTGATCCGTAACGTGTCCATGACTCTGTAAACTGGTGCTGATTGCTGGGGCGATAACTCTGACTATCTTGTAAGTTATGTATTGGGATTTGGCAGATTTGACAATTTTCGATGTGATCCAAATGTAAGAGCTCTCTAAACCCGTTGGGGTGGGGGAGGTGGGGGATTTGGACAGACTCGAGACTGATGCACACACGCTGTAGTCCTGCGTGTGATCTACCATTAGAGCCAAGAAGTCACACTGAAGGGTTTTCTGACATTTCGAAAATAGATCACACAACCCCAAAAACATTCCCGAACATGCTCAATGCTCTGAACTGATGGACAGCGATGAGTACAAAAGAGAAATCCTGCTAAAGGCAGTCAAATTACAGACTAGTTCACTCTGGTGGCTTCCATGTTCTACTGGAATTTGTGTGATCTGTATACAAAATATCAGAAGCGTTTCGGCTTGGCCTCAGAGCTCAGCTGATGGAGCACGCGCGGCACTGAAAGGGGGTTAGCAACCAAGAGTGGGTTCGAATACCTCCAGGAACACCGATTCCTAACATTGGAATCATTTCAGAAATAGCTGGCAAGTATTAATTTAGAAATAATCTCATTCAGCCCCCTTGCCCCAGATAGTTCCAAACAAACTCATGCAAACATATTTTCGTGATTTATTATCCGATCAGTTAGAGTTTGCCAATGCGCAGTACTTGGCCAAAGTAAAACAGGGACATTTTGCTGGTGTTCTAGTAACTCGAAGCTGACCATCATTCAGTATGTTTATCAAGGTTGAATTTAAACATTAGACGTCGTCTAGAAAATCCTCCTTGGTGTTCAGTAATCCATCTATCGGTCCTTCCGTCCAAGGCCGGTCTTCGTTGTGCTTAGGCTTCTACAAAGAAGCCGTCCAATATAGGAGTCACTTGCTGGGCACGAAATACTTTTCTAAATTCCAAAGCCAGTGTCCGAACTGCGCTTAATCGTGTAGTGTATAAGTTCAATAAGTCGTTGGGAACCAGCCAGCTTAGCCTTGTGGTTGAGGTGTTCTATTCATAACGGCTCACTCCCAGTTCGACTTCGATTTGGAGCTCTTTGGATGTGCAATGCTGACGATTCCTAAAAGAAATGCAGTGCTTCCATGCTTTGAAATGAGTTGAACGTTAACACAGCACGATGAGTTTCATACTATGTAAAATCAAACATCTTGCTACTAGTGCGGAAATTCAATGCAATTATTACGGGAAACGGATTAATTGTCAGAGATCATCACGACGGACTTCAAACCTTTTCGTACCGGTTTCGAATCCTAGTGCAGCTGAGGTCGATTACTTTCCCTAACTGGCAGAATTCAATAGGCTCTAAAAACCTCCCTGAAATACTAACTTTGTATAACAGAAAATAAGTAAACGAAACAATGATAATAAAATATACGCTAGTGAGATCATTGAAAAAATGCAACCAAAACCATACTAAAGCTGAGAAAAAGTTTTAAACGGGTAACGGATAAAATTTATTATGCATCACTCATCTTCCATCACCATCGGATGCGTATTGAGCTTTAGTGTCTCCATCGGATGTGAGTGTATAGGAAAAACCATTAGTCCAGTAAAGATACACAGTTAAATAATACGAACATAGAGGGTCGTTCATCTCGATGGAATACTCAACCGTATACAGAAAGTATTCAAATACCATATAAAAAACGCTTCACGTGCTCATCTTGATCTTGATCTCGACTCGCGACTCGCGATTCTCAATGTCGGGGTCGTTTACTTTCCAAGATAGACACATGAGAAAGAGATGTGTGATTATCTATCTGTGAGTTCAACATCTGTCATTCGTTCCTTATCGCTGTGGTTATCTTCGCGATCCCAAGCTCGTTCTGAACTGTAACGATCGTTCAAATACAAGTAACACAATCTAGGGAGACTGACGCGCTAACCAACTGCGCTACTAGAAGATAACCAATAATCATGTTGGCCCATCTCACTTTCACAAAACTTTCAAATGTGCTACAAAACATCTATATTATTATGACTGGTCATTTTACACATCGACGAATTTTGTCGAGTGTGGATCTAATTCCATTAAACTAGTTGCAAGGACAATACTCTGACTAACATCCCTTCTCTCAAAGCCCATCTACCAGCCAGTTACAGCACATTATACAATTCGAATGACATTGTGGGGTGTTAATAATATTGATTTTGTATGTTATAGAGACAGTGTGTTTAAAGGTGTTGACTTGGGTAGAGAATGGGGCTATGGCAGTTGATAATTGTCTACGAAGTCGGAGCTCCAATGGGACAGTAACCACCTGTCGCTTTTACTGAAGTTAGGGATGTCGTGACCGTAACGAAACACACCAATGGAAACAGCAATAGTCAACTGAAGACAATCATGGAATGCTATTGAGTCGCTGATGTCGTCGTCCAGTCTTATCGCCTAACTGCAGAACACATGTTGTGGCTCTTCAGCTGATAAGCTTAACGCATTTCACATGGGAAATTTCTGTTGGCTACTGTTAGCAAGATTTTCTACTCCATTACTGATTCACCTTAACGGCTTTCGTAAAGTTCCCTGTGATAGATTTAGTAAATGTTGAGAGTTGTTTACCCTGAGGGTTTTCGAACGCACGCATGAACGCGGTCCACTCTTCGGGGACGTTTTTGTCCCACCACATGATTACTACATGTGGCCCATCGGAAGCTCCCGAAAATTTCATAACGACAGCATACTAAGTATTCCCAAGCACTACCCATTTCGGCGAACGAACTATAGAGAGGAGGTCTATGTGAACAGTGTTGCTCAACCATCGCTGACGAAATACATCACTTCCATGAGAGCACCTTTCTGGTAGACCAGTAGACTTACAATGTGTACTCGAAGCGCAACTCAGCCTTGAAAATGCATGATGACAGTGAACATTCGTTTCACTGGGATTTTTAGAAGGGAGCAGAAGCGCATATCCAGCGATCATCCACTCCGGTTCCAAAGATAAGCACTGTAAACAGACCGGAGTCTCAATCGCTCGACCTGATGGTGCTAATCCGTGTTTTCAGTTTTCCTCCAAGTGGGAAGCGCCAGTCTTGGCATGGTACAGGTGACAAACATTCTTTTGAGATCTCGGTGTTTGGGCTTCGCAATATGCTTTCAAACCAATGCGAACGTTGTCTTTGAAGGAATACCGACAACCTTTCTATATGGAGGCAGCTTTCTCATATCGAGTAGTTTGATATCTTATCGCATCAGGTCTCTTTAAGGATAATTAGAAAGCACTGGTAGTTAGACGCTTCCTGCTTACCAACATCCTCAAAGCGAGATGACTACGTTTCTCAACCATAGGTAATACGGGACAGATGGTGGCTCGAAAGACGCGAATTTTGGTTCGGAGACTGATCTCATTTTGCACCCAAAGTAACTTATGTAGCTGAAAAAAGTTCTCCTGGTGTTGTTCATTCAAGCTTTTTACTTTATCCTTGGCTCGGCCATTTGGAAGGGTTGTGGAGCTTAGGTAGGAATGTCTTTGACGTATTTCGGTTGAACAGACTGTACAGATCAAGTGAATTAGGTCTTAGCCTTTGATGTGCTGGCTTCTAGCCCCCTGGTTTGCAGAACTGGATGTACGGTAGTCGGACTGCCTCCTAGGTTAACAATGGTATCTGTGACTTCCAAATTAAGTAGTAGGGGATTAGATTTGTATAATATGATTCGTCATGCAACTTAAAGTCATCCATCACAGGAGTCAATCGCTGTGTGGGAAGCTGGTTGTTACCGTTCAATGCCAGTGACAGAAGGGTGCTATATCATGTAGTGTAAATGTTCAACAAACCGTTGAGAGCCAGCCCGGATAGCCTTGTGGTTTAGGTGTTCGATTCACAATCGTTCACCCCGGGTTCGGGTCCCCGTGAGGGCTTGGTGGGTGTGCACTGCTGATGATTCCTAACAAGGATGGAATAGATGTACGATGCTTCCGTGTTTTTCAGTGGTGAGTTGAGCGTTGAAGTTGCACGATGAATTAATTCCACTGACTGACAACAGTGGACAACCCTGTCGAACACCGGATTTTAGGTCGAACTCTCTGGATTCTTCTCACTAAGAGGGCATTCTTATACACCTAGTTGAGTACTAATATTTCGTGGGACTGACAAGTTCTTCCGGCATGCCGTTTGCTTACAGAATAGTCCGTAATGCTGGCCTTTTTACTAAGTCCGATACTAGACGAAAATCAAAGAAGCAGGCTGAAATCGGTTGTTGAAATTTATAACGGTTTTCAAGTACTTGATGGGGAGGAAATATCTGGTATATGTCTCCCCTATCGAGACCGAAGCTTCCTTGACTAGGACGGGTGCGTGTATTCCTCACGGTTGCGAGGCCGTTCAGCAAGTAAACGAAGAATATCTTCGTAACACCCTCGATCGGGCCGATTCCGCGGTAGTTGTCGCACACTGTCCAGTCACTATTTTTCGAAGAGGAAATAGCACAGAAGTTCCCCAGTCAATGGGAAGTTGTTCGTTTTCTCAAACTGAGCAGAACAGAGTATGGAGGCTCTACCAGGGCCATATTGTAGGATTTATATATTAGTACGGCTCGAACCGGCCTTCTCCCAGGGCTTTTCTGTTCTCTAGACTACGTATCATGCAGCGATGTCTTCTAGGGACGGTGTGCTGATACTGATGCCGTACTTTCCACTCTGAAGTACGGGAGTTTGGATTCCCAGTCTTGTCATGGGACGACTCAGTATGTCGTCAAAATGATCGACCCAACTCTGCATTTTATTCTGCTGTCCCGGGATCAATAGCCCCAGTAGCCTCCCAAAGTAGTAGCCGTCGTTTGCCGAATCCATCGTGAAGGAGACGGAAGTTTTCAGAACTCACCACAGTTAGCCACGTCTTCTAATATTGTCCGTGATTCTGGGCTAGTGTTTGTTTCGGTCGATTCTGTGGAGCGGGTGGTTTTCCTAATATGAACCTTCTGAAAGTTAGGAATGCCATTCAAGCTGGAGTGTCTTGGCTTTTTGGTTAGACGGAGGGTCATCTCCGGTATCCAATCCTTCTTTCGTTGTCACTCGGTGCCCAGTTCGTAGACGGCAGTTTGCATGATAGACGGTTCGAATGAATTCCATTGTTGTTCCTTCGATGTTTCTTCACTAACTGGGCACTTGGTCGTAAGATGGGTGACAATAGCATCTGATACTGTTTGTTGCTTTGTCGGCGATCTCGGAGCAGTTACTTTATTCGTTCACGGTCGACAAGATTTGATACGATTGAAGGCGCAGGTGACCAAACAGAAATGGTTTTTCGGTGACTTTGTTTGGAATTATCCAACTCCTGAGTCGAATAATACCTCTTAAGGGACAAACAGTGGTTACTTAAGGGAAACAGCCTACAGAGGCAGGTCAATATCCACCCTTCATTACAAATTCCCGACGATATTTCGTCCGTTGAGGTGTTGTTACCGGGTTACGTTGATTAGTCGTGAGAATCTTAATATTTTCGGACCGCAAGTGGACAAAAGACAGTCGAAACGAGGTACTATCAATCAAAACACCATTTCTTGGTGACCTGAAGTCCACAGAACGGGCAGGTGATTAAGCCTTGTGCACTAGTGAGATCGACTGCATATTGACCCTTTCATAACCACAATCACGAAGAAGTATCCATTGAATAAAATTCATCGTGTACCAGAATACAACACTCAATACAATGTATGATAGAGAATGAGGTAGCTGTAGAGAACTGGCCACACAGCCTATCGCCTGGTAAGGAGAACGTGCACTTCTCATCTCATACAGACGAAGTCTACAAATCGATTGATGAGTTTTATTCTGCGCGCTTGTCTCTTCCATTCATTGATTAAAACTATTACTCCCGGAAGGCTCGACTCGGGTGGAGAGAAGTTTTCCGTCAGATGATGTTCTCTTGTCTTTGGAATTTTATTTCTCAAATCAGCAAATTGGACCGAGGCAAATAAAAAAGTATTTTATATTATATCCGGTCAATAACCTGCCTACCGAACATTTTTTTCCTGCCCTAAAGTAAATCGGTATTTCTATCCAGTTTCTTACGGTGTCATGGCGTACAACTTCCGCTGTTTTCTCTCTCTCTCTCTCCCTCTCCCTCTCTCTCTCTCTCTCTCTCTCTCTCTCTCTGTTCAATCTTTTTCTATCGATTTGCAAAAGTTTGAATGTTTCTGATGCCTGATAATTCGGAAGTGAAACGCATACATTTATCCGGCTGTATCTGGTTCACAGCATAATTTCAACCGTAATAGATCTGCCTGGTCGGGTTAATCGAGACAAGGAGCTCATTGTTCACCAACAATCCTTGATTGTCCGAATGATATCAGTCCACCTCAGAAGATCATGTTTTGCCTTGACAAGCTTTCGCAGACCGTGTCCATGGGCGGACCGGGGGGGAGGGGGGGGGAGATGTTTGATGACAATCAGTACTCGTACAGAATAACTAAGCAGAGGTAACCCGTTGGATCGTGAACGGTAAATCACCGAAATCAAATCCCTGGTAGACAACTTACCTGATGGAACACGATTGATATGAGCAGACCTCCAAACCCTCTTTCTCCTGTCTGCTCACCAATGAGCACAACTGGGCTATTTGCTACTTTAGTGTATCAACTAGATCCCGAGATTGGCCTACGGAATAGGCAACAAGCCATCTGTCCAGGTGGTTGCCGGAAGACACTGAAAAGTCAGTAGGTAAGATGAATGACAGTGTGCATAGAGAGAATGTATTTGTTCGAACACATCCCAAAGCTAGAGAGGCACGGAAAACCTGAAGAGCTACGGGAGCTTCAGTTGAATCGTCCGAAAGTGGAACAGTCGAAAAAGTGAATTGCAATAGGCGGGAATCAGTTGGTGTTAGCGCACTAGGATAAACAATGAATATGGATCCATGGCATAGAACGACATGCAAGCTGTCTAGGGCTGTCTGAGGATTAGTTAAGTGTTAGGCGAGTTTGTTCTAATTAATTAGTTTACACAGGTAATTTCAGTCATTTCCAGGCCATTACAGACAGATATCAGGGATATCAGTTTTTTCGCCTGAGGTGAGTTCCCAAGGCAAACGTAATTTAGTAGATGTACATTGGCACAAGCAGGGCAGTTAGGTGCATAGACTCAGCAAGAGTAAACGTAAGTAAAGTATTATTACAATCATAAGACAGGTTCAAATGCAAGTCAAGAATGATTGATCGTGTGACCACCTGGAATTGAGAGGCACAATCTGGTATCTGTGTTTGTGCGTGAGTGTGCAGGTTCCAAGTTCCAATGACAAACTCAGGCTAATCCGCAAACCTATCACTTCATTTGCTCATCTCTGTTTTGTTGATTTACACACACACACACACACACACACACACACACACACACACACACACACACACACACACACACACACACACAAATCCGAAGGATGTTCACGGTTCTTCTTTCCTCCCTCATCCACCTAATACGTTGGCTGTTAATCACGTAAAACGGTTGTCAGTCGTAAAGTTTTGGTGAATGAAATTGACTAAAGCCGTTTTTGCTTCTACCTTTTTGATCTATTCCCAGTTAGTCGTCCTTCACTCACGGAGTATACTCGGTGACCACGTTGAGCCTTAGGAATGGACCAAAGCTCACACACACACTGCTGCACTTATGAACGGGAATTCAGATCCGCCCTGCTGGAATTGAATCAAATCAACCGGGTAGTTGTGCTTGATAAGCGATGTGATTTGTGGTTTCACTTGAAAATGAAATGGTTTTATTCGAATTGGAAATTCTGTGTGACCGTAAAACCGATTTGTTAACGTGCAAAATGGTTAGTTAAGGTTTATAAAATACGTTACGTAATGCATGCCAAAGCCAGTCTGTAGCGGAGGCTCCTTCTGCGAAAAAAGGGAGCGATTACTAATCCGATCGCGTCAACCAAAACGAAGGGTCACATGCCAAAGAGCAAGAAGAAGAAGAAGCCGTATCCCGCGACAGTCACAGAAGACCCTACTGGCATGTTGGTGGACCTAGGCCGAATACCAAGTATTCATCGCGATGGCCCCGTGTAGAGAGCTGTAAGTAAAGATACCAACAAGTGCAGTCCACCAACCGCAACGATGCGCACTGATGCACAAGGGAACAAGCTCAACGGTGGTAGATGCATAGCTAAATAAGAACCGAAATTCTCCAGTGGTTGGAGGATAGATCTTGGTACAGTAGGAGCACAAAAATAAAGTAATTAAGTGGCTTCCTATAATTTGCCATTTTGAATAGTGCGGCTGAGTGAAAACTAGTGTGTCTCAAGTGTTTCGCCTTGTCGGAAAAAGCTTAGCTGCTTTTCTCGGGGTAAAAACCAATGGAACGTGTTTGAGATTCAGTTGCTGTATGGTTATTTTTATTCAAATGTGTTGCTACTTGACTTCGATGGGATTCATGTTTTAAATATTGTGGCCGTCAATGGGAAACTTTTAATCCCAGCAGCACACGGTCGAACGGAGCAACTTGTTGTAGCAGTTTACCTTATTTGCCGTAATAAACGTCCGAAGTTTGATCGATTCCCTGGGTGGTAATGGATTACGGAACTGGGGACAGTTTTAAGCCCTTTCTAACCTGCACACTAATCAAAGGTTGTTCTCTCACATTCTAATACACATTTTAAAAGCGGACAACTTTTGTATCCCCAGTGGGGTTTGTAGTGAGCTTACATCATACTTATCGGAACACGGCTATCGTCTATTTTTTCCGTTCCACTCCCCATAGTGAGTGTAGCACTGACTCCCGAAACCTGGAGCGGAAAATCACAAATGGTCCTTACTAGTTAAAGAGATAGGTTAACCGATGCTGTCTGGGGTTCTAACTCTGGATGGTGTACCTTAGGTGGCTAGACCATTACCACTGTGATACAAACGGCCAACCAAGCAAGGGGAGAAACTCAAAGACCGAATTTTGTCCACTAGAGGCACACGGTTTCCTGCAGCCCCATCCAATCTTGATCGCTTTAGAGATCGGATTCGTTTCATTGTTATTTATTCCGAAATCGCTTGAACGTGTGTGTGTGTAGGGGGGGGGTCTATGTTGTCTCACAGAGTTTCATCTATGGTTTATGGCACGGTTAGTACGGTTGAAATCCGGGAAGTGGAAAGAGGACGGGAGGGGGTACAATCGAGGAAACTCTCGTGGAATCATCTTTAGAGTATTAGTCACTGGAAACCGACCTCAGTGACTTTACTCTCTCGTTAAACGGTATAATTTATGAACGTATTCACACACACACACACACACACACACACACACACACACACACACAATATATATATATATATATATATATATATATATATATATATATATATATATATATATATATATATATATATATATATATATATATAATGGATAACAAACCCCCGTCAGTGTAGTAGGTGGAATGATAATCACGTCAAGGTAATACATTGTGTACCCAATAGTCAATACCCAACTGCTTACATAACTAATTAAATACATACACAATAAAAAGGTTCATAATGAACTTATAAAGACTGAGGACTACAGGCAAATTGTGAAGATTGAAGTGACCAAACGAGCATCGGTTTATAATGGGGCCTAGTTGAATTTGTTGTAATACACTTACCGTGACCTGGATAAATGCGGTGTGACTGGTCATCCAGAAGATGAAAAATTCAGCTTGGCTTCAGAAATATCACTCACAATCTATTCTCTATGGAAGAAAACTGAAAAATTGGGACAGTAACTCACAACGTGACGATCGGGACAGTGAAATACTATTTGTATGGAAGACTTTCGAGGGCGGCTGATGAACGTGTCTTCTATGCGGTGTGGCACCGAAATACCAACTTTCGCCCTCTATCGGACGAATAGAGAAGAGGCAAGTCGGTTTACAGATGCATTGTGTATTCTATATATCGTGGCACCGAGGCAGTACCGATACGAGAGATACACCGAACGGGAATGAACGCAACGACTGTGCGGAAAGCGAACCGCGAGAGCGTACAATCGGCGAAAGACCGAAAGTGAAAGTGATTCAAAACGAGGTCGACGGAAACCTCGAAAAAGTCAGTCCAGTAAAACGTACACAACCGAACAACACAATGAGGCCGATGTCCAACGTCAGAAAAGACAGTAGAGAAAATAGATCCAAAATGATGTCCAGAAAACGATCGTTTTCTCAGAACGATCGAGGTCACTAAACTTGAATCGGTCTCAGATGAGTCTCTTATGGAATAGGAGGAGCTAGAACAGGAGGATAATGTAGTTGAGTCTATCGTTCAGGTGAAGCGCTTCACTTATTTATATAGCTACGTTTGTCATTGAGATTCAACCGATTCAATTTGCAACAGAGCTAAGTGCACTTTGGTTTCGATCAAGTGATATTAGCCTACGATAGTCAGGTTTGATATCACGTTTGAACCTCGGTATCACAGTTCATCGTTTGGTTATGGGAAGCTGCACATCGCCAACGCGTGGATAGTCCCCAAGCTCAACCTGAGCAAAGCATGTATCATTCTACACTCTAAGTCTCGGGGTTGTGGACCTCGTACTTTCTGGTGATGCATTCGGTCCTTGTGGCTGTAACACGGTAACGAATACGTCCGTGACACAACGAAAACGATGACGACAACAACGAAGGCGATTTGACACAGAAACGGACTCGCAGGGCTGCTGGATGTGCTGTATACAGCGCTCTTCCATGGAGGTTGCACGTGCACTATCTGTGAAGTCATAGAATGAATGAAAACCCGATGAGTCGAAGCCCAGTAAGTGTGTTAGCAGGTACCAACACTTACGTGAGAGATAACGGGAATGGTGGTCTCTGCCAGTGCGTTACATGGCTATTCGTACGGCTCTTCCTCTACAGTCATGCTCAAAATGTTTTTAAAAACTTGTGGATACTTTAAATACTTGCTTCCCACTTATGATTTACTGATTTTACTTGATTTTCTTTCAACAGAACAAAAAAATGTGATAACGCGCTTATTGAGCAAGCAATACCCTTGTGATGTGTGCACCAGCTCAGTTAGACAAAGTTCTGTGCATGTTCAAGCGTGAATCCCGCCTGCAACCGCTTCAGACCAAGCAAGAATGGTCGATACGTACCACGATCTGACTGGTCGACACGGTCCGCGCTGAAGCATGACTAACATTCACACTGTGCGTGTGTACGTGTGTATGGGTCCTCTAGAGTGCAGGTGTTCGTGCGTTGTAACGCAGTGTCATAGAAAGCCACTCCCACACATTCTTAAGCTAGTGTCGGTTCCTGCTTATACGGTTACTGAGCTTGGGCTCATCGGGTTTTCATTATTTCCTGCACTTTGCAGATCGTGCACGAGGAACCTCCACTGAAGAGTGCTGCATCCTGCATCCATCCGACGCACTGCCAGTCACCGTGTCCGTGTGTCTAACCGCTGTCGTTGTCGTCGTTTACGTCGTGTCGTTTCAGTCGCTCGTTTTCGTTACAATCACTGACCAAACCGGAGACTAAGGTGCACATTTCAGAAAGCCCACCTGTTTTTGTCGGATTCGGACAGTCGTCTCTCGGTGCAAATAACAACCTGAGGCTGTCGACTTTCGTATTCGAATTAGTGTCCGAAGGTATTTTAAAAAATAACAAAGTTATTCGAATCTCTCGTTTCTGGTCGATCCCCAGTCCCATATGCTACCGTTCGCGACAATTCTGTAACCGTCTCATAGTGTCTTAGAAACATTGGTTTCTTCCTATTTTGACCAAATGTGGGTTGGAATCTCAATTGGAACCACGAGTTTCAGCGTCTTACGGAACTTCCATTCATCTATGCTTGCAGGCAACATTTGCCTAAGTGATTAGTTCGGAGTGGATTCATCTAGGCAATAGCTAGGAGATGGGAAGATTTATGCCAAGGTTTTGCAATTATAAAACAGAAAGGGATGGATAACGTTGAAGTGGGTTCAGGCTGCTTGTGTTCGTGGATCTGACTACTTCTGATTACGTGACATACCCATTCGATAAGTCGCTTCCTGTTTGAGGATCCAGGCAGTTGCGTCAGGGGGTTGGAAAACTCCCTGAAAACAAGTCACCAACAATGCTGCAGTCCGCATTCTCCCAGCCCATAGACAGGATGGTTTGTCAACATTAACCAAGGACAAAGCCCACATATCCCACATAGCAGTGAAGTCGTCACGCAAGTGCCTATCAACCAACCAGTCCATCACACATCATTGTTCGCATCGACCATTGGCAGACAACCTATTGCACACCCCTCACACCAACACGACAGCCAATCAGATGTATGAAACACTGTGATCCGACATAACCAATCACATTTGTGCGCCATGCTCGGCAATCGGTAACAACCCCACAGGCCCACAGATTGGATCGGATGTCAGGTCATATTTCCGTCTTCGGATTTTGATCATCTTTTATCACAAAATTGCACGTGTTTACGGAGGGGCGAGCATACCTTATAGCCTAAAAGTCCCAATGCACTGTTAGGGATAGCTGGAAACCAGACTGTGAGACTTGGAGTGGGGAACCACTTAAAATCCCAGTAGGTCAGACGTGGTAACGAACGGAACCGTATTGGATTATTGTCAACCACCAAAAGTGGTCAGTGTCGGTGCCGGAAAACAAATCTCTGATATCCGAAGGGATGCGCAAGCGGTCTAAACCACCCGATCACCATGAACACACTGTGATCGTATTCTGACTGAACCGTATGGGACCAGAGCCGGATCAAAGAATAGAGGTTAAATGCGAGGCTTACTGACAAGTTTAATAGCGGCGCCAGAGATATCGCATGACTTGCGTCATCTCAACCGGAGACAATGGACTGGAAGGCCTATCAGTCTACCAGCAGTAAAAGTTGAAGGTCACTGAAGATATCCTATTGTGGCCCTGCTAAAAGGATGCTAGAGAACGACACTGTTTTCGGCAACTATATCCTGCGAACAATGCCGTTACGCAGTCTTAATGCTAATGAATGTTCACAAATACTGTGTGAGAAGCGACTGTTTCGGAAGTGTTTATCTATAGAGCCGTTGAAAAATGGGGAATTCATGTCGAGGTTTGGAAACTGTCATTTAAAGGGGGATTTTTGTTGTTCTCCGAAGAGGTTTATTAAAACAGTTCATTCTGATGGGTCAGCGCGCAAATCTCTGGATTATCCCCGGTCAGTGGTTTCTCGATCGTTCAATCCCAAGGGAAAAGTGACCATAAACAAGTTCGGAAACGGTACTCACGTGTAACAAAAGATCAACACTTTATATAGCACGTGGCAGGGAATACATGGACACACATGGGGTTGTTACCGATTGCCGAGCATGGCGCACAAATGTGATTGGTTATGTCGGATCACAGTGTTTCATACATCTGATTGGCTGTCGTGTTGGTGTGAGGGGTGTGCAATAGGTTGTCTGCCAATGGTCGATGCGAACAATGATGTGTGATGGACTGGTTGGTTGATAGGCACTTGCGTGACGACTTCACTGCTATGTGGGATATGTGGGCTTTGTCCTTGGTTAATGTTGACAAACCATCCTGTCTATGGGCTGGGAGAATGCGGACTGCAGCATTGTTGGTGACTTGTTTTCAGGGAGTTTTTCGGCTTCCTGACAGTCATGACAATAAACTAATGGAAACTACTGTTTTGATAACTTCATTCACCTCGAAAGTATGCAAGTTCTATACTTTTGGGCGTTTGAATGGATAAATGAAAGTGAGTGCATGGGGGGGGGCGGGTTGCGTAACTCACAGCCACACGAAGAAATAGGTTTACGTAACTTCATTTCGTATAGTGTTGCTCCAGCATCCGTAAACGTCGTGGATCACGTACACCACTTTCGAATAGTACATGGCATTGTCCATCGTAGAAGGAGCTCACTCTTCTCGTGGATGTACGGAAGCTATGACCTCAATAATGGGAATGGAGAGTTACATAAGATCCCACTATTTCACGTGATCAGAAGCTGTAGATTTGTCCTTAACTTTCTTCTTACGGATAATTGTGTTGACAGATCTTGTGAAACCACAATAAACGATACAAACTGAAGTATGCTTCTAATAAAATCGATTTCAACTCTATAACGTCACGTCTGTTGGCTACAGGTGGTTTTCTTTGGGGTTCAGTCGGATGAGTTTGTACTCTGAACGATAAACGCAATCATCGGAGACTGACTGAAGAAACCAAACTGCGTTTTGGTGGCACCGTTATTCAAAGCGACTGAGTGTGCGAGTTCGCGGTAAACCTGGTGTAGTGCCCGATTACTGAAAAGGACCGATGGACGGGAACATGACGATGGATGGATATCCGTCAGGTTTGTGGTAAGCATACAACTGTGTTCCCATTATGTAAGCAATAATCATAGCGTCTCCACCGCTTCCGAATACCGGTTTCTAGCCGTGACAACTGAATCGCTTGTACAAAGCTGTGTTGCTTACATGGGCTCGAATAACGGAGACCGAATGCTTCTCAGCATGGAGTTCTCCAGCCTATCAGACCGGGCCTTGTAAACAGCCGTAAAAACAGAATCTTCTTCTCCACTGAGTATTCCTTTTTCACTCCGGGTAGACACCATTCATACTTCAGACGAACTTTAGGGAAAAATGTTCACCCACATCCGGCATTTTCATCTGGTAGTCAGGATTGTCACCCCACCTGACAGACAATCGATAAAAAACTGAAAAAGTCACCAACTGGAATTTCATCCAGAAGCAAACGATGCTATACAAAGACTGGTGGCCGATAAAATCTGAATACTTATCTGTTGAAAGATTAAAAAATAGCGTGAACCTTGTTCTTCCTACAAAATTCTTATTTCACCTTAGCGTAGAAAGAAATCTGAAAACTGAACACTGTTGAGTTGAATGACAGAATTTCAGCTTTCGTTGACCAAATATCATTGCATGTATGAAAAATTTCACACGTGATTGGAAGTGGCGAAATTACGATACAACGGAACTTACATGAAATTAGGGGCTGGATAAGTAAATGAATGAATGAATATCGGCTGTGGTCAAACTGTACGGTCGCCTAACCTTATTTTGCGGGTTCCTTGTTAAACGCGTGCTTCGGTCCTTTGTACTGCGTGGACCACCTGCACGTTACTCTAATGTGCGGCACTGCACGAATATGTTAACCAGAACAGTATTCTCCACGACCCGCGAGAACGAGAAGGCTATTGGGAGAGATAGTGGTCAGTATGTATTTGGGAGCTTGCGTGACAGTGTGCGCAAGAGCAACGGTCAAATGGCAACCGCGCTTGGCAGTCAGCATTCAGTTGGACAATAAACGTGATAAAAGCGTGAACGAGGGTGGCTGTCCCTACAAAATACCATCATCGCAGTGGGCCTTGGACCTTTCAGGGGTCCGGGGTTCAAAACTCCGCCCCCCCCCCCACCGGTCACTTCCCCCAATTGGCGGCCTCAAACTGGTCGCGACACTCTTCCTGAAAAGTTGTTCCATTATTATTTAATAAAACAGAAGCAAAGAAAAAGAATGAATCAATCAATCAATCAATCAATGCCCATGGTCAAATTCACCGTCAAAGCTCATTTCAAAATGGAATTGCGATCGGATGCAGTAGCATGATAGATTAACCGTACACCCTGACAACCTGTCTTGTGAAATTCTCTGAACTAATCGTTACCCGCATCTTCTTGACTAATTGGTAGGTCACCGTACAATTCTGAGCCTCGCACAGTGGATTGAGGGTTAATTTATCTCACTCGATTAAATAGTCTTTTTCCCGAGGCCATAAATTATGTTTTTGGTTCTCTTATCCGCCCACACATTCATGCACTCGGCCTGTCAGTTATTCACAGACCTATTGGAAGGATAGGTGAAACATTCTTCTGAGCTGTCCTACAGCCCACACCGCCATACAAGCCAAGAGGGAAGTTCATATTATACGCCTTAGATCAGACGCATGTGAGGATACTTTACTGTTGACGAAGGACGATCAAAACGCCTCGTTTACAAGTTAAAAGTTTTTTAAAAGGCATTTAAGGTGATTTTTAATTAGTGATCAACCAGAATAGTTCCCAACAAACTATTCCACTAATCCCCATGAGCCTGAGAAGGGCGTTTATCCTGCTACATGATTACAGTGGCCCCAAAACCGCGAGGTCCATTCGTTCTGTCCAACAGGCAACGGGTGAGTGCAAGACTGAGATCGAGAACCTGGAATTAATCGATTAACACTCTTGATACCACATGGATTCGAACCATTGTGCTTAGGCTCATCAGTCAGTGACTCGCTTACATATATGTGTGTATTTGAATGATCGCTCCACATCAGATGGTTTTCATCTTAACTCCAATCCACCTAACACAACCACCAAATGGAATTCGAGATGGGAAACTTCTGCCGAATATGGTTACGGTCAGTCCGGAATAAGAACTCACTACCAGTTCCCGTTCCTCTTTATCCTTATTAATCGGTATTCGGACAGATAACGACCCACTAGTATTTTTCTGCTTTCGGGTACTGAAGAGGAAACTAATCTACTTGTGCGGAAAATCAACAACAATTAAAAAAGAAAGAGAACCACGTGCATTAATCCACTGTTTCCACGTCTTCACAACATACGGACAGTGTTTCACGTGGTTTGGGGCCGGGCTGACTTATTATCTACCACTACGCACGTTTTGTGGTCATCGGCAGGTCAACAAGTTCACATTTAGGGCTGATTCCCTCCCATAATGTGATCGTTACCTACGTGCCCATGTGTTATTTGACGTGGGTGAACTTGTCCAACACAAAGAGTTAGTGATGGTTATTAACTTTGAAATCCACGTTTTAGCGTCTGACATCGTTCCCGCCCTTGCTCTCCCCCGCATAAACACATCTGCTAAGACCGTGACTGTGCCAAGCGAACAGTGCAACTAACATATTTTCCGAATGACTTCACGCTTTCACCCCAACTCTATCATCGTCCGGCGCACACACACACACACACACACACACACACACACACACACACACACACACACACACACACAGTGCTTCGGTGAACCCTCTGGCTCACACGGAACATGGCAGTTCCGCTCTCAATTAGGATCGAATGACGTACGAGCTTGACCAATAATCAAGGTCAACTCATCTCTCCCCGGACCATTTGGACATAGCGCGTCACATTGTGAGTCATACTCCGTCCTACCTACCCGTACATGCCCATATAAATAAACGTGCGCAAACAGGTAGGGGGATGACTACAGTCTTTCTCCCACCATCTTGACTGGGTGGTACCACACATTGTGACCTCGTTATGTTGATGCAATTAGTGTGCGTGCCATGGGCTTGCCCAGTCGACACGTCTACACACACACACACACGCACACACACACACACACGCACACACACACAAACACGTATAAATCACTGAGTCACCTGCAAATTCAAATCTCGACACCAGTTTGCTTTGTTCACGTTTCTCATCCGCACCCCCACCCCCCACCCTCGTGCTCGTAACCGACCCCGCTCCCGGCCCTTACCAAGCCGAGATCATTACACCTTGGTGAGAATTAAATTGGAACAACAGGAAACCTTTAACCAACACATCGTTCAGCCCCTTGGCACGTGTGCAACCCAATCAGTCGGGTTAAACCGACGACCCAAGAACGCAACCGAGTCACAACAGACGTCGTTGTTCTATTAACATCTCGGTAACATACGGCCAAACGCATGTACAAGACGCGCTACATTATCAAAGTAATATAATCGTGTTGTCAATCTGTAGTGGGCAATGCATCCAAACGATACACTACACTACACTACACCAGTTAGCAGTATTTCTTTGTCGTCATTTATAGAGCATAGATAAATTTAAAGATGGATTTCATATTTCCCTTGAATAATTTAATCGCATTTATCCTTGCCATTCTCAGCGTCGTACTGTCTGCTTCATTCCACAGATCGTTTTTTGCATGGACAAAGTGGGAGGGGCACACCCAATGACCTAAAAGTGCACCTTCATGACTAACCACAAACCACAAACCACAAACCATGAACCATGAACCACGGAACCACGGAACCACGGAACCACGGAACCACGGAACCACGAACCCTGAACCACGAACCGTGAACCGAGACTTGGAGTGAAGAACAGCGTAAGGCGTACTAACCACTCACGCCATGTCAGTGTCTCTTACCAGCAAAGATGGGTGGTGTCTTAACTTGTAAAAAACAACGTCACTTATATGCTACTCAGGCATCGTTGATGGGTCATGGGGGATTCGGTTAACAATGTTTTGAATAACTGTGAATAGAACGGTGTTTGATTTGATTATGATATGATTTACCATGCAGTACCGAAGCTGAAAGACGGTCCAGTCGAACGGAAATAGGGCGCAAAAGAATCAAGCTAATGACCGAAGGCACCTGTTCAGAAGGCTGCCGAAATACTCAGACAGCGGGTGAATCAATGTTGCGGCAGCGCGGTCTGGAAACAAGACTACATAAACGGTTGTATCTGATTTACCAACTTGACTTTTCTGACTTGTCAGATACAGGTGTTCCTCATCGATCTGACTTCCTTCATTACAATATTGCCACATCATCCTGCTTCTTCAACCATGAAATATATCTGGTTCTACTGAACATCATTAGGGAAGTCTGATGCACACAGTTCAGTGATAAGGTTTTTTCATGTATCTCTTCTTCTCTTCTTTCAATCAGCAACACAATGCTCACATAGGAGACCATTTTCCAGAGAGGTACAAAACATCGACCCAGACAAGCCAGACTTGCTTAGATGCGGTGCACGTTCGATTTAATCTTGTACTCACGTTTGAATGATTTTCTACTGACAACCTCTGTGTGTGCCTCCCACTTACTGTACACAAATTTCCGAGTCGTAGGGAATGTTCAGAGGTTTTCTTGAGTCATCAACTTCCAGCTCACGGTTAAGAAACCACGAAATCACTGCTCAGAATAGGGAGATCACGTAGCTGAGTTTAGTAGGCTGATGATATAATTTCTTCGTCTCTTGTAGGCCCCTACTGGAAGAACACCGATGATGGGACAATTGGTCGCTGTGTAAGTGACCATCTGTCAACGTTCAGAACCATTGATGACTTGGCTCCATAGGGTGTAGCGCTGATGTGAAAACGAAACCAATGAGGCTTAGCCCGGATATTCTGGTGGCTGAGCTGTTCGACATACAATCTTTCACCGCGGGTTTGAGTCACAGATAAGGTTCGGTGGGCGTGCACCTCTGAGGATTCCTAACAAGGATGGTACAACAGTACAGCGCTACGGTGGTTTCAAATGTAATATTACATGCTGAATAATATTACAATCAATTTAGATCTCCTACGAAAAAAGACTGTGCGGAAAACTGACTTAGCCGATGCAGCGCAAGCTTCGTATCTTGAAAAAAAAATACCACCCAGAGGCCACAACTATTAGTTGTTGACAAGGGTAAAGACGCCATTAGATAATGCATTTTGAAGTATACAAACGATTCGTGTCTGTTTAATTAGGTCTGCCAATCACGTGGACTGGAGTGTTGTTGAGGGTGTTTGCTACACGTTGTGATCTACCAAAGCGTACTTTCGATGGATCGGCCATACTGTGGCGATGTGATGTGATACTTTCAGCATGTTGAACTCAGTCTAAGGCAGAGTTCATTCAATCCAATAAGTGATCGATGATTCAACATTAATTTTCATACAATCAGCCTTATTGTACGAGTATGGTTCACTCCACTTCAGAATTTGAGTTATATGCCCATATTAGATCGAACTCTGTCATCCGGTAACATTTGACCGGCATTTGAACTTGGGACAACAGCGACCCGGGTTTGAGTCCCGCCACCACCGGTCACTTACCCATTTAGCAGCCTTTTACTGGCGGCGGTCACCTTTCTAAAGTGTTGGACTTTGTTGCGTAATAAATCGAAAAGGAAGTAAGAAGAACAAAAGGAGCATTTAACATCCGATGAACTTATGACGGCTACTCAGCGCTCTGGTAATTCATCTGCCCCCTGTCTGTGGGTCACTCCTCCCTTTTGCCGCCTAATTATGTATCGTAATTCGTACGCTAAAAACGCATACATCCCGGGGCTCGTTCGCGTGTCTTCTAATTTCAACTCTCGCAATTCGATCATTACACACACTTACCGTGCATATCACAGACGGTGCATCTTTTGATGCAAACAGTCAAATTCACTCTTTTCCTCTGTACGGTCTGGGACCGACTGTTATACCTATCGACGGGAATTCAGCCCATCCGTGAAGGAAATGCACGTTACCAGTGCGGGCCCTCACGGAGTAGGGAGAATTCATGTGTAGGTAGGTGACCGGCACCGAGCCAACCACGTATCTATGTTAGAACAGCGGAGCGATTAATGGCTTCACCTGACTCTACGCAGGATTCACTTGAAATGCAAATGACATAGTCCACGTTGATGTACATATCTCATCAGTCGTCTTCAGCAGGTTCCTCCCAGGTTGGATTATTAAAGTATATATATATATATATATATATATATATATATATATATATATATATATATATATATATATATATATATATATATATATATATATATATATATATATAATGTGTGTGTGGCTCGAATGAGCATCGTTACTTTGCCGAAGATGAAAGACTCCAGATAGCATTGAGGTAAATAATTGTTAGTTCAGTTAAAAACAAGAATCTTTGGCTTGCCGTCAACATACCCCTTGGTCACTCAGACTTTCGACCCGATGCATATTTCCGCTATAACATCATAAGTAAATCCTTCGAAAGTAGTCTGGTCAGTTTGATTTTATTATATAATAAGATATTTGGACTTCACGTACGAGTTTTCTAAATGAGAAGTATCGGGTTGTGTCTGGATGAGAGGATAAAACTTCGCGGAAACACACCAATAGTTACGTGGTTACCCAGTAAAAATCATATTGAACTGTGCCGGTGTGCATTTAAGCCATGATAATCAATGAAATATCACAAACCAGGCTTTTCATTGAATGCTTTTATTACCAACCTCAAATACGGCCGCTTTACGGTTTCATTGCTGGATCACTTGGCCAATGGATGCTTTGACGGAGAGATAGAAAAGATAAAAAATGAAGGTATTCTTTCGGGAGGGTCCGTTCAAAGAGATTTATCATGTTCTTAGGACAATTATTGCTTACGTTACCTCGCGTAGCTTACGCTAAAGGAAACTATTTCCCACTCTACATACGCGGCTTTTTGTGAAGAACAAGCGGCGTACTGCAATACACAGTCCACACCGAAGGTTTCCAGGACTCCTATCCTCTAAATCCATCAACTTGTTGTATGTAACTCAATTACAAGGACCGCACAAATGTGAAGACATTCTGTTAATAGGCATTGCCGTCAAATCATAGGCGATTCGTGGATTTGATCCTCATGACTGAATTCGGACATCCTAACATTACAGAAAATAATTACAGGATTTCCTGTTTTTAGTTTCATCTGGTGATCAGTTAATAGATACTGGATCTTATTTATGAATCACAGCCTAGGGTACAGTAACTAAAAAATATATTCCAGCACACCTATACCACACAGTAACATCACGTGTGAGTTTTCGGACCTAGCTACTGGCCTCGGTTGTCTCGTGCTGGGATCCGGTTCACAGTGCACCAAAGAGTTAAGCGATCAAAGATCACAATATATGTGCGATTATGCACATGAAGCAATGGATCGAATTTCGATCGCTTCATTTGTAGCTTTTCCTCAGACCTACTTTCACGTTTACTGAACCATCGAAAAATTGTTCGGATTTGTAAACCCGTTTTCCTTAGATGATGGATAGAATATTTTTTATTTCTTAAGTGATCTGGAGATTTTCCGTTAGGGTAGCTAAGTATCCAAGTTGATGACTCGCATAAGCCTACCGAAAACCCGTGAATATGACGGAAATCTTAAAGGTGATGTGCATTAGGCGGTGCGAGTGTGTCAGAAACATTTCGTTACTGTACTTCATTCCGTGAACCCTGAATAATTGTCAATGGCTACTAAGCGATCTCTTAGGGCTGATAAACGATAGGAAAACCGGTAGTTTCGAATGAACGAATTACAATTCATCATCTGGGTAATGATATTCTAGGTCCATCTCTGAGTCATGTGTGAATTAACCACAGCACAAACAAACCCCACTCACTGAGAGCACAAGGTGGTTAGCACCTCAGCCGGGAGTACTAGGCTCACCCGGGAGTAGGCGCATTTCCTACACCGAACGGAAGACTTCGTCATTGCATTTTAACGAGGCTCCAACAATTGGATGAGTAATGGATATTTTTCTGCACTGCATCGATGGCTTCATTTAACGAAATCTTTATAGTTATACATCGCAGGGCGAGAGATTAATATTCTTCGAAATCATCCTCCATCATTTTCGCTCGATCTAGGATAGAAAATTGAATAATTGACGCGATTTGGCATACTGGAAACATACGTAAAGTGAAAATACAATAAAATAAATGAAGCACTTCAAAGTTA
>CANUEZ040000268.1:97500-112500 GCA_948099385.1 Fasciola hepatica
GATAGATAGATAGATAGATAGATAGATAGATAGATAGATAGATAGATAGATAGATAGATAGATAGATAGATAGATAGATAGATAGATAGATAGATAGATAGATAGATAGATAGATAGATAGATAGATAGATAGATAGATAGATAGATAGATAGATAGATAGATAGATAGATAGATAGATCACGGATAGATAGATAGATAGATAGATAGATAGATAGATAGATAGATAGATAGATAGATAGATAGATAGATAGATAGATAGATAGATAGATAGATAGATAGATAGATAGATAGATAGATAGATAGATAGATAGATAGATAGATAGATAGATAGATAGATAGATAGATAGATAGATAGATAGATAGATAGATAGATAGATAGATAGATAGATAGATAGATAGATAGATAGATAGATAGATAGATAGATAGATAGATAGATAGATAGATAGATACATAGATCACGGATAGAGAGATAGATCACGGATCGATAGATAGATAGATAGATAGATAGATAGATAGATAGATAGATAGATAGATAGATAGATAGATAGATAGATAGATAGATAGATAGATAGATAGATAGATAGATAGATAGATAGATAGATAGATAGATAGATAGATAGATAGATAGATAGATAGATAGATAGATAGATAGATAGATAGATAGATAGATAGATAGATAGATAGATAGATAGATAGATAGATAGATAGATAGATAGATAGATAGATAGATAGATAGATAGATAGATAGATAGATAGATAGATAGATAGATAGATAGATAGATAGATAGATAGATAGATAGATAGATAGATAGATAGATAGATAGATAGATAGATAGATAGATAGATAGATAGATAGATAGATAGATAGATAGATAGATAGATAGATAGATAGATAGAGTCAGTCTTGTCTTTGGTCAGAGATTCTCCAGTCCAATATTGCTTTCCTATACTACTCCCTCTCTCCACATCTGTTATCTCTCTTTGTTCCATTAGATACATACAAAACACACGGATGGGAAATCAGTGGATCTGCGTTCGTTTGAACGAGATATTGTGATCAGATGATGAGTCGCCAATGACATGGGGAGATTGATTGATTGACTGACTGTAGACGGTCGGTCATATCTCGATTGCCATTGGTCGTTGGGATTGCTCCGTGAACGAGTCAGTATGGAGCGGATGACCAAAGGTCTTGCCCCAGGTGAGACTCGAACTCACGGCCTTCAGATTATGAGACTGACGAGCTAATCAACCGTGCTACCTATGATAACCACGGCGGCCTGTTGTGGTCTGTCAAAACGAAGTCCACGAACTGCCACTGAATAACTATTTGCGTTTGATACTTCCTCGTCTACACTTTCTGATTTCGGGAATGTTTTCATACTGTCGCACCTCGAGTAGAGAAGTTTTTTATTTTAACGAGAACAGCCTGACTGTGATCTGAGCTGATCACTTGAGTGTTCTTTTTTCGGAATCGTCCTGAACAATTTTGCGAATTACTTCTGCAATTAAATGACCAGGGATGGATCTAGTCAAGCACCACTATAGGTGAATAGGTGGAAAATAAGAATTGTCCTCGAAAAAGTACTGCAATGTGAGCGTATTGTATGGGGCTTCGTGGGCTGTTTTCCATCTTCTCTGATGGTAAACGGTGTGGTTTGTCCTTGCGTAAAAGTTCCGCTCGAGCGAAAAATGACTAACAATACGAATACTGGTAAATGAAAGTTTCACGATTTTTGTATTTCTGTATTTTCATAGATAACCCCTACCACAGTTGAAATTGGGAACTAAACATTGCGTGTGGGACTTTCTGTTTCCCAAAGACAACCGCCAATGCCCTGTCGATTACTGAGCACTTCGCTTTTTTTCTCGATCACCAATCATGTAGAAATCACTTTTCATCATCCTATTCTTGATTTTGCTTTGGATGAGTCTGTTCATGGGCACTATCCGTTGTTGGGAATGCATGAAGAGTTTTAATCCTCCTCGTAAGGACACCGTTTTTGCATCCAAAAGTATTGTCCGTTACTTAGTCTTACCCTTTATAATCTGACCAATCACCTATAATCCATAACTAACTAAAAAAGTTTTGTTTGTAATCAGACGAGCACTTTGACCTACGGAATTTGTCGTGTGTGTATGTGTTATCTTGCTGCATTCAGCCTGCAACCAAGAATTTACACCCTATTTCGTCGGCCAGATTGATACGTGCCTGTCATATTTATCCCGAAAACCCAACACGGGGGCAAATTTTTCCTTTTCAAACGTGTTCAAGCAGACAAATCACTACGTCACTTCTTGGTGGTCGGGGAGTTGTGGCATTTAATTATCAGTAAGCAAAACATTTGCCACTACCTCGCCTTGCTGAACACTCCTTCCGAAGGATTACCTATTATCGGAGTTTTCAATCTTCTAACTTGTTGTGTCTGATGTCCTGGGTTGTTTCGTGAACGAATTACAAGTCACTCTGCCCAGATAGGTTTCAAACGGCCAACAAACTAATGAATAATCGAGTAATCAGATAGACAGATAGACAGACGGGTTTAATTTCTCCCAAAATGCAGTCACTTTAACCCTCACAGCAGTTTGATCGCTTGCTTTCGTGTGTTGCACAGTGTCAATCAGAGAATCAGACAACGATTGGCCTTGCGCTGATCAGGATCGTCGGTGGTAACGTGTGTGTGTGTGTGTGTGTTTGTGTACGAGCACCAAATGACTTTTGACTTGCACAATCAGAAACGATCCACAACGAAGCAGTGAATGGTCTTTTGTGAATGAGGAAGAAAAGTCGAAGACGTTGAGATCGAACTATCATCATCTACAAGATTTCGAAGTTGTGAAAATTGTTAATTCGAATCACAGCCAGACAATAAGGTGGAATGAGTGAGCTAGATAGAAGACCTATTCGAGAAAAGAATCAGGAAATAGACGGATAACTGTGGTTCTCTATATATGCACGAGCAGCTCCATAAAATCGTTTTGTGACCTAACAGAGTCATCATCATTACTACCACCACCACCACCTTTTTGCACCTCCTCTTCATTCTTGTTCCTTAGACACTTGGTCAACTATTTTTAAACCTTGTTTACAGGAAACATTAGTTTAAGAGCGTTTGGACGATGTTCGGCTCGTTGTTTCGTGACTCGCGCTCTCACAAAGAGTCAACTGATGTCCACTGAATCGGGATGAGCATCCGTGTAAATTTCACCGTTCCGTTCTGAGTCCACCTCCTGACTAGAAATGAAAAGCAGGGGCTGAATCATACTCTAATACTGGTACAGTATCTCCCCCTTTTTGATATCTTCATATCATTCTTACGTAACGGTTGATATGCAAAGGAACGAATTGACTAGGCACCAAAGCGAAAGATGATGTTCAGTCGGAATTCCTTGTTCCTGATCGCTGAACTTGGCGTTTAGGTTGCAAAACATTTTATCATTCATAGAGAAGACATCATCATTATGCATCATTCACTGTCCCAGACTGGTCTTCATGCACAAGAGTCACGTCCCTCAGGTCTGACCTTGATATTTCTGTACGCCGGGGAATTTGATAGTAGTTATATATAGTAGTTATATAGTAGTTATAGTAGTTATATATATATATATATATAGTAGTTATAGGACTTTTAACCTTTAACCTTTCCATAATTACTTATCTTGTCATGCAATATGACTCATCATGCCTTGTGAACGCTCAGCTCATCACTGAAGGCCATGAAAGCACTGTACAGCTGGTTTATCGTTGTTAGGAATAGCCAGCAGTGCAAATCCACCAAGCCCCCACTGAAACTCCGACAGGGTTTGACGATTTTGAGTCGAACAACTTAGCCACAAGGCTATCCGGGTTAATTCTCAACGCGTTGTCGGACGTAAGCGTTGTACCGTGCAGAGCTCATCGGATTTGACCCTGATATCTCATTATACCGCGAAATTTTATAGCTGTTAATTCTAGGAATTTGAGCTTTTGGCAGTTCTAATGTTACTTCTCTTGTTGGAAGCGACAACACCTTATGAATCTTCGTTAACTCAGTAATTAATTTGTGAATTACAATTGTGTGCGACAATACATCTACCAAACTTATCTATGAGTTAGACTGCAAAGCCTTACTAGAAGTCTCGAACGTTTTTACAGAGTAATCACTTTGGCTACTCGCTTGGATTGGAATTTATTTTCGGTGTCATCACTGTTATTCGTCACCGCGAACGAGGTCAGGCAAGCTGAACACCTCGAAGTGTGCACACCCACAATCCATTTACTGAGTGTTCAAAGCCTACCGTGATGCCTCTACGCTCATATATGCTGTACCAAACCATATGCATACGGCTTCTGTCGGTTGGCCCGAGTCCCGTTGCGGTCGACAAATTTAGCTATTTGAGATAGGGCCATACATTATTCACCTATTCGTTCATAACCCAGATTGATTTATTTCCTCTGTGCTCAGTCCATTTGAAAACGTAAACACAACCGCATGACTTATGAGTACTGTCGTTTTCTTGGGTTCAATTTCTCACCTCAGTTTGGTACCTTGTAAATCTGTCTGGACGTTGATCGCTAAACTGCTCCACTGATCCATTCTATCCTGCCAGCCGAATGTTCCAACTAGTCGTGTGTTAGCTATTTGGGTGGTAGAACGGACGAAAAACAATTTGGTCTCGATAATTCAATGCGAAATACCCCACACACTCCTAACCGCATTCACAATGTGAAAAGTAATCACATCGGACACCAGCATCAACGAACGGGACAGGATACTGCTCTGGCAGCTGAGCCTAGTTACTAAAATATTTGAGAGTCCCCAGGATTGTCCGCTGTACAGAGAGGAGATATGCATGTGAATGATCTGAGAGGTACTTTGATTTATCGAGAACACCTAAGTTCCTCGCTAGATTCAGAAAAACAGTTCAGGAAATGATCGGTGAGGAGAAATGAGTAAAGCTTTTGTCCAAACACCCTCGTCCAGACATTTCATGTCCTGCTTGTGAAGATCCGGAATGGACTGGAAGTCAGTCATGTTTTCCGTTCTGCGCCCGTCCATACGGAACACTGTTTGGAACTTATGAATTGGATATTTTGTTTCACTGAGTGATCTTTCACGGAGCACGAATACCCCTATCAACACTGATAATTCACAACCACTATTCCGCACTGCCCGATACAACTTGACAACTCTGTTTATCCACGGAATCCTCCAACTGCGGAGCTGGAATCGGACGGGGGGGGGGCGCCGTTAATCGTTAGACTATCTGGACTGATTCCCAGCCACTTTCGTCATATCGAAAGGAGATAAACCATACTGTTTTGCTTCTTACCTCACTTCGATTTCATGCTCAATGACTGAGACAAATGGTAATTTAACCAAACTGAACGAATGACTGAGACTCCAATGATTGGCCAAAAATTGTGCTCACAAGTAGACAGGATCTACACAAACATATCAAGGAGGACTTGCTTTCAGTCTGGATAAAGTACAATTTTTCGGTCATGCAACCTTGAAGCAAATGTTTACTGCTCGGACAAAGGATATTGGACATGACCTGTAGTAGCCGCTCATTTCCAAACTGGGTTGAGTGTGATTGGATAAAATTAAACAAGAGGTGAATGAATCCAGGGAAGTGCTGTGTCCATGGTTTCAGTTGACTGAAGGCATCTGGATGGAAAGGTAATTCAGCTTGGTGTAGTCATTGCAAATTCACTGGTTGACGCTATGTGACTGTTTACGTTCAACTGGTGACTCATATGATCTTCTTGATAGGATATTTGAGAGTAATACAACCTCCAAATTTTTAGACTGTCATGCTTCCTGAGGTACTCTCCGTCTCCTTGGTCTCCATCAACTACCTTAATCTCACCCGTGGCCCCACGAAGCTGAGGCTCACATAAGCGGCCACACCCCGACGGGAAAAACAAACCAGGTTGGGGGTAACCAGGGCCTGAAATCCTTGGAGAGAAGGCGTCCATCATGCAAAGGCGGATACTACTGCACAGCGGGTGAGATTTGCTGGGATCCAAAGGCTACCAAGGAAATCCGTTTAATCAGCAGGGTTGCATAGACCTCTGAGTCTTAGTTACTCCTACCGAATGGCGAACGAGCTCCAAGAGAGCCACCGACAACCGGGCACCAAGATCATTTGGACACGTTGGGTATCCCGGATTGGTGGACCACCAACCGAAAGGCGTACGAGCCACTCGTTCAGTCACCGGCTCCCAGCACAAAAACTTCCTGTGGCCCGACAAGTAGCTCCGGCTATAACTGCTACCTAGAACAAAAAGCCCAATGGTGCTGTGGATGCTACTTCATACTAAATTCTCAAGACTGTTCATGACAAGTTTCTTTACACACATCGCTCATGTTACGGCGTCCCCAGTAAGCAACGCACCTCGTGTTCTCTCCACTGCCGGGGTGCTAAATATGCTAGCTGGGAGCCTTAAGACACGAAATCACATCCAAATCGCCTACTAGAATGTGCGAACATTGTTGGACATCGGAAACCATGTCATCACCGCACGAAAGCTGTATAATGAAGCAGTGAAGTCGAGTGTCTCACTGAAGTTTGACAGTTGAATTCTGGCACCCCCGTTATATAAAGGTTCCTGGAGTAAACAACAACTACCATCTCCATCACAGTGGATCCACGGGCAGCTCTGGTCTCCACCGCATCGCGGCAGCAGTCAGCAACAATGCTTACAAGATACTGCTAGCATGGAACCCCATACACCATCGGATAGCTTTAGCTCGTTTTCTTGCTTCACTCTTGAATCTGTCGGTTCTTGTGGTCCATGCCCCGGCAGATGCAGCAGAAAAAACGGCAAAAGACGAGTTATACGAGAGGCTGAAAGAGGTGATAAACCGCACCAGAAACGTGACATTCTCCTGGTCAAGAGAGATTTAAGCACCCGCACTGGCGCCTTCATCCAGGGAACTAGACACTTTTTGGGAAAATAAGGTCTCAGACAGCAGTGCAGTAGTAGGCTTCAACAGCCTAACCATAATCAATACTGGCTTTCAACTTTCCGAAAAACACTTGCTAACGTGGTCCTATAATGATGGCCACATAAAGCTCCAGATCAACTGCATTCTCTTACTATCACGCTGGACTTCTTCGATAGAAGATGGTCGGTCCTACCGAGGAGCAGAGACTGGCAGCGACCACACCCTCGTCCATGCTCTCTTCAAGATCAACCTAGCTAATCTCCCCGAAAACAAGGCCCTAAAGCTGAATAATACAGCAGCTTTAGGATGACCGAGAAAGCGCTAAGCTACCTCGGACGATATTGCCACCCACTTAGCCACCACATTCATAGACGGAGAAAAAGTACAGGTGGGAAATCAATGGGCTTCACTTAAGGCATACATCAAACAACCTGATTTAGATGAACTGGTCTTTAAGCGACGACGATAGGTAGGCTGGATCTCATGGGCGACTCTCCAGTTAACCGAAAAGATGGGGGACGCCTGCCTAAAAGGTCACCCAGGCTTCCGTGATATCTGACAAAAAGTCACACTTTCTGCCAGGTGTGACCATAACAACTGTTGGGCGGAAATCACGAAAATCTTGGAGACTGCAGCTAATTGAGGTGACTTCTCAAAGCTCTCCTATCTAGTTTGCGCTACTTCTGGTAGGCGACATTCGGCAGAACCCGTCCTTCGCGGTGCTGCGGGGAAGTTTATTCATGAGCAGGCCGAAAGAATGCAGCTGTGGACCGAAAACTTTGACTGACCGCTGAACCCTCCCTCAGCAAACTCCGTGAACCACATCCCAGCAATCCAGAACGAGATCT
Organism: Fasciola hepatica; assembly: GCA_948099385.1. NCBI lineage: Eukaryota > Metazoa > Platyhelminthes > Trematoda > Plagiorchiida > Fasciolidae > Fasciola > Fasciola hepatica. The sequence continues at coordinate 105,286 of CANUEZ040000268.1, forward strand.
ATGACGTTGATAACAACCCACCAAGCCGAGATGATATCACCGATATGATATCACCGATATGATACACAAGCTGAAGAACCGGAAATCCCCTGGGGAAGATGGAGTCGCACTGAAGATATGTAAATTATGCCATTCGACACTGCTCGGGCCACTGCACCCCCTGTTTTGCTCGATCTAGGAAAAAGCATAATTCCCGGCTGATTGGGGAACTTTGATATTACTCCGCCTTCCAAAGAAAAGCGACCGGACCGTGTGCGCACACTACCGTGATTTCAGTTCAATCGATTTGGCCCCCGAAATATTCTCCGAGCTTTTGTTGAACCACTTCTCAGCGGTGCGGGACGCGTGCACCCTCCCCAATCAGGGAGGCTTCCGCCGTGTTGGAGGGTCTGTGGGTTAAATATTCACCCTCATCCGAGTATAAGAACATCGGTATAAATTTCAGCCACCGACTGCAGCTCGCTTTATTGATTTCTGGGCTGCTTTTGACTCAGTAGACAGAGAATCGGTATGGATCATGCTAGAGACGGATGGAGTGCCCCAGAGACTGAAAGTCTCTGGAAGTCGTACTACGCAAATACCCGTGCGAGAATACGCGTTTACGGAGAGAAGTCCAATGACTTCTCCCTCAAGTCCGATGTTGGGCAAAGTAGTCCCTCGTAGCCAATGCTGTGCAATGACACCACTGATTGTATGATGCCTCAGGAACTTACCTATTACCTTGGTATTCAGCTATGCTCTGAGGTTTTCCTCGCCGATTTATAATTCACAGAAGACGTCGTCAGCCTTGGAGATAGCCCAGCTGGCTCAGTCGCATAGAATCATTCGGGAAATTCATGGAACTATAGATCATTACATCGAAGACCAAGATCCTTTCGACATGCTTTACGCAATCCATTCGCCCGATACACATGAAGGGACAACAAATCGAGCACTTCTATGGACTCAAATATCTGCATTCCATGATTCTCCCGAAAGGTCAAGCCAAAGACAAAGTCAACTTGCAGACTGACAATGCCAGTGTTGAGTTTCTCCAGCTTTGCGATGCTGTCAGGGCCCAGAAAGAAATCAGCCCACGGACCAAGGTCCGCGTCTTCCGGGTCGCTATCCGTCCAATAATGACCTACAGAGGAGTGGCCTATACGCGAGGATACTAAATGCTAGGGAAGTAGAGGAATCGATTCCTATCTGATATTGATTCAAATTCAATCGCAAGAAACAATAATGCTTTGCTGTAACAAAATAGATTACATTAAGAAGGGAAATATGAGTGGATTGTGATACGGTTTTCAACAGACCTTCGAAAAATGACAAAATCTTTCATTCGAAGACCGGCATAGATGACAAGGAAACAAAGAAAGAGAAGTGTCATTTACCGAGAATATGAAAAAAGGTTTAACTTGGTGTTGTAGAACGTGTAAGAATCTCATGCTTAGAATATAGAAAGATGGTTGCGGAGTCATTGTGTGTGATTTAGTTAAGTGCTGGGATCAGGTGGGGCCTCGAGATATGGTTCGCCATGATATTTCACTAACCGAACTTTAGGTATCAAATTGCAGTCAACATATAAGAAGAACAAATAATTTCCATTGAACATACTCCAAGACTTCGTAAGGCTCGGCTCCAGTGGCACCATCCTCAGTGTACTTAATCAGAAGATCATCAGAAGCATTGGGTAAGTCACGAAAGCAAAATAAAAAAAGAAATAGAGACAGAATGACACCCTGAAATACTCCGGTACTGACCAGGTACGTATCAGAAACTTATCTCTCTGGAGAGTCACGCATTGAGTTCTATGAATGGAACTATCTAAAATTAAGGAAAACAGAGACAGAGATATGGTTGGATTTTGTAACACTGATAGCAGTAGTGTTCTATCAACAAAAGTGAATGCATTGAATAGTGAAAAACAAGCGGATGGGCTTTCCAGCTCGTCTGAGGGAGAATAAGACTGAGTTCATCAAATACACTAGAGCATTTCTTGTGGCATTTCTGTATCCGTAAGCAAACCGATAATTGTCATCAATATCGATGCATGACTTAAAGCCTGTAAGATTAAAGTTTTCGATATTTTTGGCTGAGAGAGTAGTACACTGTTGGACTAGATTTGCGGATTTCCTTTTCGAGTACCTGAGTATTACGAACTGGTCTCCAGCGGTCGGCAATGGTGATTTTTCAGTGCATTTGGTAAAACTTGCCACTAGGGGTTCGACTAAATACGGAGCACACCACTGAATGACGGCGAGTTCATTAGGCCGCACGGCCTTCAGGTAGTGAAGTACACGTGGTATTGCATGTTAAAAGTGAGCTCGAATCCTGTGGATTATAATGAATTTTGGATCACCACAATAAGGTGAACTGCAGCATCCATCAATCAAGACACTCAAAGCATATAGCATGGGTCTTAACGAAACATCTCAAAAAGACTAATTGGCCCAGCGGTGTTGGGAATGCCCTCGTCTCACTCAGACTCCTAGTACAGGGTGGTCATCCCGTAATTGAGTGACTCGCAGATAAACGAACCCCAAGTCCCAAGGCAAAAACGCAGGTTCGCTTTACTACGTATAGTATAGGATAGATAATCAAACAATAACATACCTCAAATTGTAAGCCAACCGATCACAGAATCAGTACTGTCAACGAAGGCTATAAAACGCCCAGGCAACAATGGACAGGAAACGCTCGAGACGGCGACACGGGAGAGAGTCAGGTGGTCTACAAAGAAGATCCTTATTCATGGGAAGCAGTCTGACCGATTAACAGTCAGGAGAGAAGAAATGGTCCGAGGAGACACACAAAAACGTGGTGAAGTACAAATGGAATAAAATAGTTATGAGAAAGTCGCATGATCACAACGGGATGGCCGAAGTTCAGTCATTCATACAGACAAGGCAGACAGAGAGAAAAAGATAATTACGTCCAAACGTTTGGCCCTTGTCAAGTAACTCAGGTATTTATGACGTAACAACACAATGGGTCACGGATACCAGTGGGTTAAGAATCATAGTTCAACACTAACAGATAGGACCAACAATTAGAGAAATGACAACTAAGGTCAATAGACACTTGTCATAGAAACAAGGCTAAAAATGGGTTGACCCAGTGAGACGGAACAAACCAATTATCACAAGGCCGTGGAAGCGAGGGGTGGTAGACCGCTTGGAAATTAGTGATCAGAGTGCATCGAAAGTAAACGAACTGCTTGGTAAATATAAAACGAAATAGTGGTAGATAAAGTGGGATCTGGACTAAACCAGTTAAAAGGAGCTCCTCGATATGGCGAGCTGGATTTCCGTGCCCGTTCCAAATAAATCTTTACTCTCCTTCGAAGAGATCCATCGGAACAGTGAACCATTTTGTCATTACTGTTCGGTACCTTTCAGATCTTTGTTTAATACGGAGTTGAGACAGAGAAAACCGTCGACAGTCATCCAGGGTGAATACTCTAACGACTAGCGTGTATGACTTACAGTCGTCCACTACAGGTTCGAGCCCCAGTTGAAGTTCGGTAGTTATGTAGAGCAGCTGATCGTTTCTAACAATCTAAATAATACAGCGGTTCCATGGTCTCACAAAGATGAGCTGAGAGTTGATACTGCCAGATGAATTATCTGACAAAATAACGAATTTTCCTGCAATCCACACGGAGAACGATGAAACATCTGAAAATGTCTTTTCTGAACGTCATCAAACAGTTACGCATGAAATAAGCTCTCCTCCCTTTCTTAACGTGTCATCATTTTGCCGAACTCCGGTCTTCCAAAGAAACTTGATCACGTACGTGTTGTTGAGTAATTTTGCTCCGGACGAAAGACTAGATTCTTTGGCTGTCATTTAGAAACTCGTTCCCTCGTTCCCTTTTCCGCAGTGTCTCCAACTCCTACGGGATGAGACGTATGTGAGGATGTACGTGAGAGTGCGTCCAAAATTAAGCTCAGTACAAAACTAAATGGAGATCTTGGATTAAAGGAAATAAAACTCGGATGTGCTCCTAAGTGGATCATGTGATGTCCAGTAAGTGACACTTCAAGCTGAATTGAAGTGGCATTTGCACAACGCCTGAGGGGAGCATCCATCTAATCACACACACACACACACACACACACACACACACACACACACAATTCTCCCCCACTCAAATATCCCATTCGTCCGGCAGTCGGTGAACGGTGCTCAATGAAGTGTGAAATTGTTCAGTGTGTTCGTCTCCTAACCGTATCTTTCTCGGATGGTTAATTAACTAATTGAATAATACACACGTTGAGTAAGCCGAGTTTGCATCCCCCCCCCCATCAGTCCTTTCTGAAGCACACAAAATATTATAAAAACTGTCAACTTGAACAGTAATCAGCATAGTCGTCAAGTCCTCTCTTTTTCCACTCTTTACACATACACACACACACACACACACACACACACACACACATACATACATACACATACAGCGAACTAATACCGTACTGGCCGGAAGTTATGCGCACGATCCGAGTATTTCATACCTGACATATCGGTCCCAGTAAAAGAAAGCCTTTCGTAAACGTAATATGATTAGCTAGGGACAATATCGAAGCTTGTTTTCGATGCTTCAGAACAAGATGTAGAGAGCTCGTTTTTCGTGGTGAACGAGTTTGACACCATGGGCACCGCATGGGGTTCGGAGTTTGAAGACAAGGACGATCACTATCAGTTTGGTGTTCACACCGCCTAAAGTTGTCGAACAGACGAGAAGTAATGTGTAATAATAATGGTCGTGTTTATTGTACGTAGTTGGTAACTAGAACATAGAGCCCTGCATCCATGGCAAGAGTTAGCTCAGACATCCTATTTGGCTTTTGTGGCCCAATAGATGTTTGGTTGTTCAAGTGGATCACGATCACCTCGGCGGTGACCAAGATTCAATTTTCTACCCTTTGACAGTTTGGATAAGACGAAAGGTTCCAAATGTAATTATGGTATCATTCGACTATTGAACCTCGGTGGTAACCACCGTTTGTCCGCCATTTTGTGATTCGATCTACCTGACGAATATTCTTTCACATGGATTTTTAGTTGCCATGATCTTTGAAAGACACCATCTATGTTTTAACAGTATCTTGCGCGGTAGATAAAGTAGCTACTATTTCATATTTTCACAACAATTGACCACTGTTTCATGAGGCTTGTTAGGAATCATTACCGACAGTTCACATCTACCAAGTCCCGACTGCAACTCATACCTCGGTGTGTTGGTTGGTGAAACTGCACAACTCAACCGATGGACAGCCATCCGCACTGGCCCTCATCGGTTCACTTAATAAAGACAATGACAATAGCACCAAGGTCACCACCAACAGCACCATAGCTAATAAGAACACCATTGGTAATTGGTCTGGCGTAAACCCGTCGTTAATGGCTTTCGATATTCCTACCTTCGTGGGGGTTCATTCATTTGAGAATATTGAGTTATAAATATCTAAAACGGACGACGAATGGGTGTCAGAAAATGCACCGTTTCAATGAAGGATAAATGTGGAGAATCAGTGCTGGGTGTAAAGTCCCCGCTATGACATAGTGAATGGATACACTTTTGATGATTCCTCACGTAGGTGAAATAATTGCACTGTCAATTTTCAACTTACCACTGACAATCCATTCACACAAGTTTGTCCATTACGGAAAGAATAATCCCTGCAATCGCATAGATTTGTTATGCTGCAGACTAACTGAAATTGGTGGTAGAATACAAATCTGTCGCAGCGCAGAGGGTGGCACCTACTAAACTGGCATGCTCCTGCACTTTCACAGCGTTAAACTCAAATTGACCACATTGCTATCGGTTAGTGCTGGCGCCGATCAATTGGAGATTGTCGATCATTTTGGTCCACGTCTGTAGAAACTGATCACACTGTTGTCCATGTGTGTTTCAATCTATGTCTCATCGATGACCCAAACAAGACCAAAGCCAATCGTCGCTCGCAACTGCTACTTGACGATAAGCATCCATTCACTTCCCAAACAAAATTGTCCACGAGGTTATCGATGCAGTCAAATGCCCGGGATTCAGATGAGCAGTGGTCAGAGATCAGCCAGATCCTGTTTGAAGCTGCTAATACTGCCCAAATTCCAAGTACCAGACATGCACAGAAACGATGAAAATCTGCATCCTCAGATGCATTGTTGGATGCGCACAAATCGATTCCTCTGGATTCCAGATATGATGAGGCACGGAGATGCATTGAATTCCAGCTGACTGGGAACCTGAGAAACGGCTGTGAGCAGTGGTGGATTTCGAAGTGTAAGGGCTGTGGTTATTGGGAACAGTGGCAACCTTTTCCTTCCAATTATAAATACTGGTCCACCAAAGCCAGGCCTTAGTGAACTGCCTAACGAGGCGAACGGCTCACTAGTTTAGGCTCCCGAGCATCGCCTCTATCGTTGGGCGGAGCATCCCGTGAACCAATTTAGCCGACCTTCATCAACAACATTTGTGTCAATTAGCAAAACGGTTAGAGATCGGGAAGAACATACCGATCCTTGATGCAACTGATGATTTCTGATAACAGTTGTACAGGGAGTGCTTCGATGGTCTATTTCCAAATAGAAGGTAAGTAGACTCTTTGTACAAAGTAGTTGAAAGGAAGAATCGCGCGAAGAAGACACTAGAATGACTGAACAAGCGCAGAAGATGCATTGTAAGAATCGTGAAGTTAGAGACATTTTCCAGTAAAACTTGAAATGTTCTTTTCCGGAAATGAATTTCAAGTGATGAAGAATCGCGACAGAGTTGAATAATTCAATCACGGAATAATTTCACTGTATCTCAGTTGGAACCAATAGCACAATATTGAGTAGATGAGGTGTTACGTTTAGTCGGTGCTGTTCACTTTCAATCATTAAGCCCGAGCCAGACCAATATAGAGGTATTTCTTTTAGCACAGTGTGTTGTCACCTATTGATCAGCATCATTTACGCTAACTTTAACAGCTGAGAACTGGAGTTGGTTTAGAGTGGATGGAACGATTTGTGGTGATCATTCCATAGACGTTGCCGGGTCTATGCTCTTTGCATCTGTGCATGTCTGTATGTCTGTATGTATGTGGGTGTATGTATGTATGTGTGTATGTATGTTTGTATATATATATATATATATATATATATATATATATATATATATATATATATGTTTATGTGAACCAAGCCCTCAATTCTATTGTACAGTGCGAAAATCTGCACTTC
>CANUEZ040000268.1:142500-292466 GCA_948099385.1 Fasciola hepatica
AACGAGTCAGTATGGAGCGGATGACCAAAAGTCTTGCCCCAGGTGAGACTCGAACTCACGGCCTTCAGATTATGAGACTGACGCGCTAACCAACTGCGCTACTAGGGCATAACCAATGGTCAAGTACGCCCATCTCACGCTAACAAAACTCTCAAATGTGCTACAAAATGTCCATACAAATACAATAAATCTTCGCCCACTTTATTCGCCACTTTAGTTCATTTTCGTTAAGTATTCATAGTACAACTGTTCACGATCAATCCGTCCCACTTTTCGACCAGAATCTCCTGTGAACGATCCAAACTGATGAGTTGATTCTTCTCATTTTATATCCAATTTTACACACACAAACACACACACACACACCCAATATATATATATATATATCCATATATAATTTGAAAAATCTGTTTCTCTATTGAATGATGCACGACTAGTGGTTTGGCTGGCTTTTGACAAAGAATACAATAGAGCGTCGAATTGTGATAGACACTTCTGAACAGCTGATCACGTGCTGTGAGTTTTGCCTACTCAGTCAGACGTTACCCATCATTCTGGATGGGTAATGGTGTGCTGTGTGCCAATGATCCAGACCATCTGTTGTCAATCAACGTACCAGCCCATACCATCACAATTCGTACAACCGAGATTCAATGTTGATCTGTATATTTTCACAATCTTCCTTTACCGTATCCAAAACTCATCACTTGTTCATCTGGATCACGACTCGCGACTCGCGACTCGCGACTCGCGACTCGCCAATCTGAATGTTTGGATCGTTCGCGTTCCCAGATAGACACATGAGAAAGAGATGTGTGATTATCTTTCTGTGAGTTCAACATTTGTCATTCGTTCCTTATCACTGTGGTTATCTTCGCGATCCCAAGCTCGTTCTGAACTGTAACGATCGTTCAAATACAAGTAACACAATCGAAAATGACCGACCACCCACATCCGGTTGTGCTTTCCCACATGATTATGATGAGTATAGAGCCAAACAGGAATGGGAATGAGGAGATAGATAGATAGATAGCTAGATAGATAGATAGACAGATAGATAGATAGATATATAGATAGATAGAGTCAGTCTTGTCTTTGGTCAGAGATTCTCCAGTCCAATATTACTATCCTATACTACTCCCTCTCTCCACATCTGTTATCTCTCTTTGTTCCATTAGATACATACAAAACACACGGATGGGAAATCAGTGGATCTGCGTTCGTTTGAACGAGATATTGTGATCAGATGATGAGTCGCCAATGACATGGGTAGATTGATTGATTGACTGACTGACTGACTGACTGTAGACGGTCGGTCATATCTCGATTGCCATTGGTCGTTGGGATTGCTCCGTGAACGAGTCAGTATGGAGCGGATGACCAAAAGTCTTGCCCCAGGTGAGACTCGAACTCACGGCCTTCAGATTATGAGACTGACGCGCTAACCAACTGCGCTACTAGGGCATAACCAATGGTCAAGTACGCCCATCTCACGCTAACAAAACTCTCAAATGTGCTACAAAATGTCCATACAAATACAATAAATCTTCGCCCACTTTATTCGCCACTTTAGTTCATTTTCGTTAAGTATTCATAGTACAACTGTTCACGATCAATCCGTCCCACTTTTCGACCAGAATCTCCTGTGAACGATCCAAACTGATGAGTTGATTCTTCTCATTTTATATCCAATTTTACACACACAAACACACACACACACACACCCAATATACATTTATCCATATATAATTTGAAAAATCTGTTTCTCTATTGAATGATGCACGACTAGTGGTTTGGCTTGCTTTTGACAAAGAATACAATAGAGCGTCGAATTGTGATAGACACTTCTGAACAGCTGATCACGTGCTGTGAGTTTTGCCTACTCAGTCAGACGTTACCCATCATTCTGGATGGGTAATGGTGTGCTGTGTGCCAATGATCCAGACCATCTGTTGTCAATCAACGTACCAGCCCATACCATCACAATTCGTACAACCGAGATTCAATGTTGATCTGCATATTTTCACAATCTTCCTTTACCGTATCCAAAACTCATCACTTGTTCATCTGGATCACGACTCGCGACTCGCGACTCGCGACTCGCGACTCGCCAATCTGAATGTTTGGATCGTTCGCGTTCCCAGATAGACACATGAGAAAGAGATGTGTGATTATCTTTCTGTGAGTTCAACATTTGTCATTCGTTCCTTATCACTGTGGTTATCTTCGCGATCCCAAGCTCGTTCTGAACTGTAACGATCGTTCAAATACAAGTAACACAATCGAAAATGACCGACCACCCACATCCGGTTGTGCTTTCCCACATGATTATGATGAGTATAGAGCCAAACAGGAATGGGAATGAGGAGATAGATAGATAGATAGCTAGATAGATAGATAGACAGATAGATAGATAGATATATAGATAGATAGAGTCAGTCTTGTCTTTGGTCAGAGATTCTCCAGTCCAATATTACTATCCTATACTACTCCCTCTCTCCACATCTGTTATCTCTCTTTGTTCCATTAGATACATACAAAACACACGGATGGGAAATCAGTGGATCTGCGTTCGTTTGAACGAGATATTGTGATCAGATGATGAGTCGCCAATGACATGGGTAGATTGATTGATTGACTGACTGACTGACTGACTGTAGACGGTCGGTCATATCTCGATTGCCATTGGTCGTTGGGATTGCTCCGTGAACGAGTCAGTATGGAGCGGATGACCAAAAGTCTTGCCCCAGGTGAGACTCGAACTCACGGCCTTCAGATTATGAGACTGACGCGCTAACCAACTGCGCTACTAGGGCATAACCAATGGTCAAGTACGCCCATCTCACGCTAACAAAACTCTCAAATGTGCTACAAAATGTCCATACAAATACAATAAATCTTCGCCCACTTTATTCGCCACTTTAGTTCATTTTCGTTAAGTATTCATAGTACAACTGTTCACGATCAATCCGTCCCACTTTTCGACCAGAATCTCCTGTGAACGATCCAAACTGATGAGTTGATTCTTCTCATTTTATATCCAATTTTACACACACAAACACACACACACACACACCCAATATACATTTATCCATATATAATTTGAAAAATCTGTTTCTCTATTGAATGATGCACGACTAGTGGTTTGGCTTGCTTTTGACAAAGAATACAATAGAGCGTCGAATTGTGATAGACACTTCTGAACAGCTGATCACGTGCTGTGAGTTTTGCCTACTCAGTCAGACGTTACCCATCATTCTGGATGGGTAATGGTGTGCTGTGTGCCAATGATCCAGACCATCTGTTGTCAATCAACGTACCAGCCCATACCATCACAATTCGTACAACCGAGATTCAATGTTGATCTGCATATTTTCACAATCTTCCTTTACCGTATCCAAAACTCATCACTTGTTCATCTGGATCACGACTCGCGACTCGCGACTCGCGACTCGCGACTCGCCAATCTGAATGTTTGGATCGTTCGCGTTCCCAGATAGACACATGAGAAAGAGATGTGTGATTATCTTTCTGTGAGTTCAACATTTGTCATTCGTTCCTTATCACTGTGGTTATCTTCGCGATCCCAAGCTCGTTCTGAACTGTAACGATCGTTCAAATACAAGTAACACAATCGAAAATGACCGACCACCCACATCCGGTTGTGCTTTCCCACATGATTATGATGAGTATAGAGCCAAACAGGAATGGGAATGAGGAGATAGATAGATAGATAGCTAGATAGATAGATAGACAGATAGATAGATAGATATATAGATAGATAGAGTCAGTCTTGTCTTTGGTCAGAGATTCTCCAGTCCAATATTACTATCCTATACTACTCCCTCTCTCCACATCTGTTATCTCTCTTTGTTCCATTAGATACATACAAAACACACGGATGGGAAATCAGTGGATCTGCGTTCGTTTGAACGAGATATTGTGATCAGATGATGAGTCGCCAATGACATGGGTAGATTGATTGATTGACTGACTGACTGACTGACTGTAGACGGTCGGTCATATCTCGATTGCCATTGGTCGTTGGGATTGCTCCGTGAACGAGTCAGTATGGAGCGGATGACCAAAAGTCTTGCCCCAGGTGAGACTCGAACTCACGGCCTTCAGATTATGAGACTGACGCGCTAACCAACTGCGCTACTAGGGCATAACCAATGGTCAAGTACGCCCATCTCACGCTAACAAAACTCTCAAATGTGCTACAAAATGTCCATACAAATACAATAAATCTTCGCCCACTTTATTCGCCACTTTAGTTCATTTTCGTTAAGTATTCATAGTACAACTGTTCACGATCAATCCGTCCCACTTTTCGACCAGAATCTCCTGTGAACGATCCAAACTGATGAGTTGATTCTTCTCATTTTATATCCAATTTTACACACACAAACACACACACACACACCCAATATATATATATATATATCCATATATAATTTGAAAAATCTGTTTCTCTATTGAATGATGCACGACTAGTGGTTTGGCTTGCTTTTGACAAAGAATACAATAGAGCGTCGAATTGTGATAGACACTTCTGAACAGCTGATCACGTGCTGTGAGTTTTGCCTACTCAGTCAGACGTTACCCATCATTCTGGATGGGTAATGGTGTGCTGTGTGCCAATGATCCAGACCATCTGTTGTCAATCAACGTACCAGCCCATACCATCACAATTCGTACAACCGAGATTCAATGTTGATCTGCATATTTTCACAATCTTCCTTTACCGTATCCAAAACTCATCACTTGTTCATCTGGATCACGACTCGCGACTCGCGACTCGCGACTCGCCAATCTGAATGTTTGGATCGTTCGCGTTCCCAGATAGACACATGAGAAAGAGATATGTGATTATCTTTCTGTGAGTTCAACATTTGTCATTCGTTCCTTATCACTGTGGTTATCTTCGCGATCCCAAGCTCGTTCTGAACTGTAACGATCGTTCAAATACAAGTAACACAATCGAAAATGACCGACCACCCACATCCGGTTGTGCTTTCCCACATGATTATGATGAGTATAGAGCCAAACAGGAATGGGAATGAGGAGATAGATAGATAGATAGCTAGATAGATAGACAGATAGATAGATAGATAGATATATAGATAGATAGAGTCAGTCTTGTCTTTGGTCAGAGATTCTCCAGTCCAATATTACTATCCTATACTACTCCCTCTCTCCACATCTGTTATCTCTCTTTGTTCCATTAGATACATACAAAACACACGGATGGGAAATCAGTGGATCTGCGTTCGTTTGAACGAGATATTGTGATCAGATGATGAGTCGCCAATGACATGGGTAGATTGATTGATTGATTGACTGACTGACTGACTGTAGACGGTCGGTCATATCTCGATTGCCATTGGTCGTTGGGATTGCTCCGTGAACGAGTCAGTATGGAGCGGATGACCAAAAGTCTTGCCCCAGGTGAGACTCGAACTCACGGCCTTCAGATTATGAGACTGACGCGCTAACCAACTGCGCTACTAGGGCATAACCAATGGTCAAGTACGCCCATCTCACGCTAACAAAACTCTCAAATGTGCTACAAAATGTCCATACAAATACAATAAATCTTCGCCCACTTTATTCGCCACTTTAGTTCATTTTCGTTAAGTATTCATAGTACAACTGTTCACGATCAATCCGTCCCACTTTTCGACCAGAATCTCCTGTGAACGATCCAAACTGATGAGTTGATTCTTCTCATTTTATATCCAATTTTACACACACAAACACACACACACACACCCAATATATATATATATATATATATATCCATATATAATTTGAAAGATCTGTTTCTCTATTGAATGATGCACGACTAGTGGTTTGGCTTGCTTTTGACAAAGAATACAATAGAGCGTCGAATTGTGATAGACACTTCTGAACAGCTGATCACGTGCTGTGAGTTTTGCCTACTCAGTCAGACGTTACCCATCATTCTGGATGGGTAATGGTGTGCTGTGTGCCAATGATCCAGACCATCTGTTTTCAATCAACGTACCAGCCCATACCATCACAATTCGTACAACCGAGATTCAATGTTGATCTGTATATTTTCACAATCTTCCTTTACCGTATCCAAAACTCATCACTTGTTCATCTGGATCACGACTCGCGACTCGCGACTCGCGACTCGCGACTCGCCAATCTGAATGTTTGGATCGTTCGCGTTCCCAGATAGACACATGAGAAAGAGATGTGTGATTATCTTTCTGTGAGTTCAACATTTGTCATTCGTTCCTTATCACTGTGGTTATCTTCGCGATCCCAAGCTCGTTCTGAACTGTAACGATCGTTCAAATACAAGTAACACAATCGAAAATGACCGACCACCCACATCCGGTTGTGCTTTCCCACATGATTATGATGAGTATAGAGCCAAACAGGAATGGGAATGAGGAGATAGATAGATAGATAGCTAGATAGATAGATAGACAGATAGATAGATAGATATATAGATAGATAGAGTCAGTCTTGTCTTTGGTCAGAGATTCTCCAGTCCAATATTACTATCCTATACTACTCCCTCTCTCCACATCTGTTATCTCTCTTTGTTCCATTAGATACATACAAAACACACGGATGGGAAATCAGTGGATCTGCGTTCGTTTGAACGAGATATTGTGATCAGATGATGAGTCGCCAATGACATGGGTAGATTGATTGATTGACTGACTGACTGACTGACTGTAGACGGTCGGTCATATCTCGATTGCCATTGGTCGTTGGGATTGCTCCGTGAACGAGTCAGTATGGAGCGGATGACCAAAAGTCTTGCCCCAGGTGAGACTCGAACTCACGGCCTTCAGATTATGAGACTGACGCGCTAACCAACTGCGCTACTAGGGCATGACCAATGGTCAAGTACGCCCATCTCACGCTAACAAAACTCTCAAATGTGCTACAAAATGTCCATACAAATACAATAAATCTTCGCCCACTTTATTCGCCACTTTAGTTCATTTTCGTTAAGTATTCATAGTACAACTGTTCACGATCAATCCGTCCCACTTTTCGACCAGAATCTCCTGTGAACGATCCAAACTGATGAGTTGATTCTTCTCATTTTATATCCAATTTTACACACACACACACACACACACACACACACACACACACACACACACACACACACCAACACAATAAATATATATATATATACATATATAATTTGAAAAATCTGTTTCTCTATTGAATGATGCACGACTAGTGGTTTGGCTTGCTTTTGACAAAGAATACAATAGAGCGTCGAATTGTGATAGACACTTCTGAACAGCTGATCACGTGCTGTGAGTTTTGCCTACTCAGTCAGACGTTACCCATCATTCTGGATGGGTAATGGTGTGCTGTGTGCCAATGATCCAGACCATCTGTTTTCAATCAACGTACCAGCCCATACCATCACAATTCGTACAACCGAGATTCAATGTTGATCTGCATATTTTCACAATCTTCCTTTACCGTATCCAAAACTCATCACTTGTTCATCTGGATCACGACTCGCGACTCGCGACTCGCGACTCGCGACTCGCCAATCTGAATGTTTGGATCGTTCGCGTTCCCAGATAGACACATGAGAAAGAGATGTGTGATTATCTTTCTGTGAGTTCAACATTTGTCATTCGTTCCTTATCACTGTGGTTATCTTCGCGATCCCAAGCTCGTTCTGAACTGTAACGATCGTTCAAATACAAGTAACACAATCGAAAATGACCGACCACCCACATCCGGTTGTGCTTTCCCACATGATTATGATGAGTATAGAGCCAAACAGGAATGGGAATGAGGAGATAGATAGATAGATAGCTAGATAGATAGATAGACAGATAGATAGATAGATATATAGATAGATAGAGTCAGTCTTGTCTTTGGTCAGAGATTCTCCAGTCCAATATTACTATCCTATACTACTCCCTCTCTCCACATCTGTTATCTCTCTTTGTTCCATTAGATACATACAAAACACACGGATGGGAAATCAGTGGATCTGCGTTCGTTTGAACGAGATATTGTGATCAGATGATGAGTCGCCAATGACATGGGGAGATTGATTGATTGACTGACTGACTGACTGACTGACTGTAGACGGTCGGTCATATCTCGATTGCCATTGGTCGTTGGGATTGCTCCGTGAACGAGTCAGTATGGAGCGGATGACCAAAAGTCTTGCCCCAGGTGAGACTCGAACTCACGGCCTTCAGATTATGAGACTGACGCGCTAACCAACTGCGCTACTAGGGCATAACCAATGGTCAAGTACGCCCATCTCACGCTAACAAAACTCTCAAATGTGCTACAAAATGTCCATACAAATACAATAAATCTTCGCCCACTTTATTCGCCACTTTAGTTCATTTTCGTTAAGTATTCATAGTACAACTGTTCACGATCAATCCGTCCCACTTTTCGACCAGAATCTCCTGTGAACGATCCAAACTGATGAGTTGATTCTTCTCATTTTATATCCAATTTTACACACACACACACACACACACACTCTCTCTCACACACACACACACACACACACACACACACACACACACAATATATATATATATATATATATATATCCATATATAATTTGAAAAATCTGTTTCTCTATTGAATGATGCACGACTAGTGGTTTGGCTTGCTTTTGACAAAGAATACAATAGAGCGTCGAATTGTGATAGACACTTCTGAACAGCTGATCACGTGCTGTGAGTTTTGCCTACTCAGTCAGACGTTACCCATCATTCTGGATGGGTAATGGTGTGCTGTGTGCCAATGATCCAGACCATCTGTTGTCAATCAACGTACCAGCCCATACCATCACAATTCGTACAACCGAGATTCAATGTTGATCTGTATATTTTCACAATCTTCCTTTACCGTATCCAAAACTCATCACTTGTTCATCTGGATCACGACTCGCGACTCGCGACTCGCGACTCGCGACTCGCCAATCTGAATGTTTGGATCGTTCGCGTTCCCAGATAGACACATGAGAAAGAGATGTGTGATTATCTTTCTGTGAGTTCAACATTTGTCATTCGTTCCTTATCACTGTGGTTATCTTCGCGATCCCAAGCTCGTTCTGAACTGTAACGATCGTTCAAATACAAGTAACACAATCGAAAATGACCGACCACCCACATCCGGTTGTGCTTTCCCACATGATTATGATGAGTATAGAGCCAAACAGGAATGGGAATGAGGAGATAGATAGATAGATAGCTAGATAGATAGATAGACAGATAGATAGATAGATATATAGATAGATAGAGTCAGTCTTGTCTTTGGTCAGAGATTCTCCAGTCCAATATTACTATCCTATACTACTCCCTCTCTCCACATCTGTTATCTCTCTTTATTCCATTAGATACATACAAAACACACGGATGGGAAATCAGTGGATCTGCGTTCGTTTGAACGAGATATTGTGATCAGATGATGAGTCGCCAATGACATGGGTAGATTGATTGATTGACTGACTGACTGACTGACTGTAGACGGTCGGTCATATCTCGATTGCCATTGGTCGTTGGGATTGCTCCGTGAACGAGTCAGTATGGAGCGGATGACCAAAAGTCTTGCCCCAGGTGAGACTCGAACTCACGGCCTTCAGATTATGAGACTGACGCGCTAACCAACTGCGCTACTAGGGCATAACCAATGGTCAAGTACGCCCATCTCACGCTAACAAAACTCTCAAATGTGCTACAAAATGTCCATACAAATACAATAAATCTTCGCCCACTTTATTCGCCACTTTAACTCATTTTCGTTAAGTATTCATAGTACAACTGTTCACGATCAATCCGTCCCACTTTTCGACCAGAATCTCCTGTGAACGATCCAAACTGATGAGTTGATTCTTCTCATTTTATATCCAATTTTACACACACACACACACACACACACACACACACACACACACACACACACACACACACACACACAATATATATATATATATATATCCATATATAATTTGAAAAATCTGTTTCTCTATTGAATGATGCACGACTAGTGGTTTGGCTTGCTTTTGACAAAGAATACAATAGAGCGTCGAATTGTGATAGACACTTCTGAACAGCTGATCACGTGCTGTGAGTTTTGCCTACTCAGTCAGACGTTACCCATCATTCTGGATGGGTAATGGTGTGCTGTGTGCCAATGATCCAGACCATCTGTTTTCAATCAACGTACCAGCCCATACCATCACAATTCGTACAACCGAGATTCAATGTTGATCTGCATATTTTCACAATCTTCCTTTACCGTATCCAAAACTCATCACTTGTTCATCTGGATCACGACTCGCGACTCGCGACTCGCGACTCGCGACTCGCCAATCTGAATGTTTGGATCGTTCGCGTTCCCAGATAGACACATGAGAAAGAGATGTGTGATTATCTTTCTGTGAGTTCAACATTTGTCATTCGTTCCTTATCACTGTGGTTATCTTCGCGATCCCAAGCTCGTTCTGAACTGTAACGATCGTTCAAATACAAGTAACACAATCGAAAATGACCGACCACCCACATCCGGTTGTGCTTTCCCACATGATTATGATGAGTATAGAGCCAAACAGGAATGGGAATGAGGAGATAGATAGATAGATAGCTAGATAGATAGATAGACAGATAGATAGATAGATATATAGATAGATAGAGTCAGTCTTGTCTTTGGTCAGAGATTCTCCAGTCCAATATTACTATCCTATACTACTCCCTCTCTCCACATCTGTTATCTCTCTTTATTCCATTAGATACATACAAAACACACGGATGGGAAATCAGTGGATCTGCGTTCGTTTGAACGAGATATTGTGATCAGATGATGAGTCGCCAATGACATGGGTAGATTGATTGATTGACTGACTGACTGACTGACTGTAGACGGTCGGTCATATCTCGATTTCCATTGGTCGTTGGGATTGCTCCGTGAACGAGTCAGTATGGAGCGGATGACCAAAAGTCTTGCCCCAGGTGAGACTCGAACTCACGGCCTTCAGATTATGAGACTGACGCGCTAACCAACTGCGCTACTAGGGCATGACCAATGGTCAAGTACGCCCATCTCACGCTAACAAAACTCTCAAATGTGCTACAAAATGTCCATACAAATACAATAAATCTTCGCCCACTTTATTCGCCACTTTAGTTCATTTTCGTTAAGTATTCATAGTACAACTGTTCACGATCAATCCGTCCCACTTTTCGACCAGAATCTCCTGTGAACGATCCAAACTGATGAGTTGATTCTTCTCATTTTATATCCAATTTTACACACACACACACACACACACTCTCTCTCACACACACACACACACACACACAATATATATATATATATATATCCATATATAATTTGAAAAATCTGTTTCTCTATTGAATGATGCACGACTAGTGGTTTGGCTGGCTTTTGACAAAGAATACAATAGAGCGTCGAATTGTGATAGACACTTCTGAACAGCTGATCACGTGCTGTGAGTTTTGCCTACTCAGTCAGACGTTACCCATCATTCTGGATGGGTAATGGTGTGCTGTGTGCCAATGATCCAGACCATCTGTTGTCAATCAACGTACCAGCCCATACCATCACAATTCGTACAACCGAGATTCAATGTTGATCTGTATATTTTCACAATCTTCCTTTACCGTATCCAAAACTCATCACTTGTTCATCTGGATCACGAATCGCGACTCGCGACTCGCGACTCGCGACTCGCGACTCGCCAATCTGAATGTTTGGATCGTTCGCGTTCCCAGATAGACACATGAGAAAGAGATGTGTGATTATCTTTCTGTGAGTTCAACATTTGTCATTCGTTCCTTATCACTGTGGTTATCTTCGCGATCCCAAGCTCGTTCTGAACTGTAACGATCGTTCAAATACAAGTAACACAATCGAAAATGACCGACCACCCACATCCGGTTGTGCTTTCCCACATGATTATGATGAGTATAGAGCCAAACAGGAATGGGAATGAGGAGATAGATAGATAGATAGCTAGATAGATAGATAGACAGATAGATAGATAGATATATAGATAGATAGAGTCAGTCTTGTCTTTGGTCAGAGATTCTCCAGTCCAATATTACTATCCTATACTACTCCCTCTCTCCACATCTGTTATCTCTCTTTGTTCCATTAGATACATACAAAACACACGGATGGGAAATCAGTGGATCTGCGTTCGTTTGAACGAGATATTGTGATCAGATGATGAGTCGCCAATGACATGGGTAGATTGATTGATTGACTGACTGACTGACTGACTGTAGACGGTCGGTCATATCTCGATTTCCATTGGTCGTTGGGATTGCTCCGTGAACGAGTCAGTATGGAGCGGATGACCAAAAGTCTTGCCCCAGGTGAGACTCGAACTCACGGCCTTCAGATTATGAGACTGACGCGCTAACCAACTGCGCTACTAGGGCATAACCAATGGTCAAGTACGCCCATCTCACGCTAACAAAGCTCTCAAATGTGCTACAAACGGTCCATACAAATACAATAAATCTTCGCCCACTTTATTCGCCATTTTAGTTCATTTTCGTTAAGTATTCATAGTACAACTGTTCACGATCAATCCGTCCCACTTTTCGACCAGAATCTCCTGTGAACGATCCAAACTGATGAGTTGATTCTTCTCATTTTATATCCAATTTTACACACACACACACACACACACACACACACACACACACACACACACACTCACACACACACACACACACACACACACACACTCTCTCACACACACACACACACACACACACACACACCCAATATATATATATATATCCATATATAATTTGAAAAATCTGTTTCTCTATTGAATGATGCACGACTAGTGGTTTGGCTTGCTTTTGACAAAGAATACAATAGAGCGTCGAATTGTGATAGACACTTCTGAACAGCTGATCACGTGCTGTGAGTTTTGCCTACTCAGTCAGACGTTACCCATCATTCTGGATGGGTAATGGTGTGCTGTGTGCCAATGATCCAGACCATCTGTTGTCAATCAACGTACCAGCCCATACCATCACAATTCGTACAACCGAGATTCAATGTTGATCTGTATATTTTCACAATCTTCCTTTACCGTATCCAAAACTCATCACTTGTTCATCTGGATCACGACTCGCGACTCGCGACTCGCGACTCGCGACTCGCCAATCTGAATGTTTGGATCGTTCGCGTTCCCAGATAGACACATGAGAAAGAGATGTGTGATTATCTTTCTGTGAGTTCAACATTTGTCATTCGTTCCTTATCACTGTGGTTATCTTCGCGATCCCAAGCTCGTTCTGAACTGTAACGATCGTTCAAATACAAGTAACACAATCGAAAATGACCGACCACCCACATCCGGTTGTGCTTTCCCACATGATTATGATGAGTATAGAGCCAAACAGGAATGGGAATGAGGAGATAGATAGATAGATAGCTAGATAGATAGATAGACAGATAGATAGATAGATATATAGATAGATAGAGTCAGTCTTGTCTTTGGTCAGAGATTCTCCAGTCCAATATTACTATCCTATACTACTCCCTCTCTCCACATCTGTTATCTCTCTTTGTTCCATTAGATACATACAAAACACACGGATGGGAAATCAGTGGATCTGCGTTCGTTTGAACGAGATATTGTGATCAGATGATGAGTCGCCAATGACATGGGTAGATTGATTGATTGACTGACTGACTGACTGACTGTAGACGGTCGGTCATATCTCGATTTCCATTGGTCGTTGGGATTGCTCCGTGAACGAGTCGGTATGGAGCGGATGACCAAAAGTCTTGCCCCAGGTGAGACTCGAACTCACGGCCTTCAGATTATGAGACTGACGCGCTAACCAACTGCGCTACTAGGGCATAACCAATGGTCAAGTACGCCCATCTCACGCTAACAAAACTCTCAAATGTGCTACAAAATGTCCATACAAATACAATAAATCTTCGCCCACTTTATTCGCCACTTTAGTTCATTTTCGTTAAGTATTCATAGTACAACTGTTCACGATCAATCCGTCCCACTTTTCGACCAGAATCTCCTGTGAACGATCCAAACTGATGAGTTGATTCTTCTCATTTTATATCCAATTTTACACACACACACACACACACACACACACACACACACACACACACACTCACACACACACACACACACACACACACACACTCACACACACACCCAATATATATATATATATCCATATATAATTTGAAAAATCTGTTTCTCTATTGAATGATGCACGACTAGTGGTTTGGCTTGCTTTTGACAAAGAATACAATAGAGCGTCGAATTGTGATAGACACTTCTGAACAGCTGATCACGTGCTGTGAGTTTTGCCTACTCAGTCAGACGTTACCCATCATTCTGGATGGGTAATGGTGTGCTGTGTGCCAATGATCCAGACCATCTGTTGTCAATCAACGTACCAGCCCATACCATCACAATTCGTACAACCGAGATTCAATGTTGATCTGTATATTTTCACAATCTTCCTTTACCGTATCCAAAACTCATCACTTGTTCATCTGGATCACGAATCGCGACTCGCGACTCGCGACTCGCGACTCGCGACTCGCCAATCTGAATGTTTGGATCGTTCGCGTTCCCAGATAGACACATGAGAAAGAGATGTGTGATTATCTTTCTGTGAGTTCAACATTTGTCATTCGTTCCTTATCACTGTGGTTATCTTCGCGATCCCAAGCTCGTTCTGAACTGTAACGATCGTTCAAATACAAGTAACACAATCGAAAATGACCGACCACCCACATCCGGTTGTGCTTTCCCACATGATTATGATGAGTATAGAGCCAAACAGGAATGGGAATGAGGAGATAGATAGATAGATAGCTAGATAGATAGATAGACAGATAGATAGATAGATATATAGATAGATAGAGTCAGTCTTGTCTTTGGTCAGAGATTCTCCAGTCCAATATTACTATCCTATACTACTCCCTCTCTCCACATCTGTTATCTCTCTTTATTCCATTAGATACATACAAAACACACGGATGGGAAATCAGTGGATCTGCGTTCGTTTGAACGAGATATTGTGATCAGATGATGAGTCGCCAATGACATGGGTAGATTGATTGATTGACTGACTGACTGACTGACTGTAGACGGTCGGTCATATCTCGATTTCCATTGGTCGTTGGGATTGCTCCGTGAACGAGTCAGTATGGAGCGGATGACCAAAAGTCTTGCCCCAGGTGAGACTCGAACTCACGGCCTTCAGATTATGAGACTGACGCGCTAACCAACTGCGCTACTAGGGCATAACCAATGGTCAAGTACGCCCATCTCACGCTAACAAAACTCTCAAATGTGCTACAAAATGTCCATACAAATACAATAAATCTTCGCCCACTTTATTCGCCACTTTAGTTCATTTTCGTTAAGTATTCATAGTACAACTGTTCACGATCAATCCGTCCCACTTTTCGACCAGAATCTCCTGTGAACGATCCAAACTGATGAGTTGATTCTTCTCATTTTATATCCAATTTTACACACACACACACACACACTCTCTCTCACACACACACACACACACACACACACACTCACACACACACACCCAATATATATATATATATATATCCATATATAATTTGAAAAATCTGTTTCTCTATTGAATGATGCACGACTAGTGGTTTGGCTTGCTTTTGACAAAGAATACAATAGAGCGTCGAATTGTGATAGACACTTCTGAACAGCTGATCACGTGCTGTGAGTTTTGCCTACTCAGTCAGACGTTACCCATCATTCTGGATGGGTAATGGTGTGCTGTGTGCCAATGATCCAGACCATCTGTTGTCAATCAACGTACCAGCCCATACCATCACAATTCGTACAACCG
Organism: Fasciola hepatica; assembly: GCA_948099385.1. NCBI lineage: Eukaryota > Metazoa > Platyhelminthes > Trematoda > Plagiorchiida > Fasciolidae > Fasciola > Fasciola hepatica. The sequence goes on from CANUEZ040000268.1 coordinate 158,412, forward strand.
AGATTCAATGTTGATCTGCATATTTTCACAATCTTCCTTTACCGTATCAAAAACTCACCACTTGTTCATCTGGATCACGAATCGCGACTCGCGACTCGCGACTCGCGACTCGCGACTCGCCAATCTGAATGTTTGGATCGTTCGCGTTCCCAGATAGACACATGAGAAAGAGATGTGTGATTATCTTTCTGTGAGTTCAACATTTGTCATTCGTTCCTTATCACTGTGGTTATCTTCGCGATCCCAAGCTCGTTCTGAACTGTAACGATCGTTCAAATACAAGTAACACAATCGAAAATGACCGACCACCCACATCCGGTTGTGCTTTCCCACATGATTATGATGAGTATAGAGCCAAACAGGAATGGGAATGAGGAGATAGATAGATAGATAGCTAGATAGATAGATAGACAGATAGATAGATAGATATATAGATAGATAGAGTCAGTCTTGTCTTTGGTCAGAGATTCTCCAGTCCAATATTACTATCCTATACTACTCCCTCTCTCCACATCTGTTATCTCTCTTTGTTCCATTAGATACATACAAAACACACGGATGGGAAATCAGTGGATCTGCGTTCGTTTGAACGAGATATTGTGATCAGATGATGAGTCGCCAATGACATGGGGAGATTGATTGATTGACTGACTGACTGACTGACTGTAGACGGTCGGTCATATCTCGATTGCCATTGGTCGTTGGGATTGCTCCGTGAACGAGTCAGTATGGAGCGGATGACCAAAAGTCTTGCCCCAGGTGAGACTCGAACTCACGGCCTTCAGATTATGAGACTGACGCGCTAACCAACTGCGCTACTAGGGCATAACCAATGGTCAAGTACGCCCATCTCACGCTAACAAAACTCTCAAATGTGCTACAAATTGTCCCTACAAATATGGTTTGTATTTTTTCTCATTACCGAATTTTTTCGAATGTGGATCTAATTCCAATGGAATAATTGCAATGACCGTACTCTGGCGAACATTCCTTCTTTCAAAGCCCACCTACCAGCCAGTTACAGCACGTTATACGATTCGAATGACATTGTGGGGTGTTAATAATATTGATTTTGTATGTTATAGATACAGTGTGTTTTAAGGTGTTGGCTTGGGTAGAGAATGGGGTTTTGGCGGTTGATAATTATCTACGAAGTCGGAGCTCCAACCGGACAGCAAGCACCTGTCGCTTTTACTGAAGTTAGGGATGGCGTGACCGTAAAGAATCACACGAAAGGAAACAGCAATAGTTAACTGAAGACAATCTTAGAGTGCCACTGAGTCACTGATGTCGTCGTCTAGTCTCATGGCCTGGCGTACAGAACACTCAAATCAGTGCTTGTAGTAGCAGTAGTAGTAGTAGCAGTAGTAGTAGTAGTAGCAGCAGTAGTAGTAGTAGTAGTAGTAGTAGTAGTAGTAGTAGTAGTAGTAGTATTGGTAGTAGTTTTAGTAATAGTAGCAGTAGTAATAGTAATAGTAGTAGTAATAATAGTAATAGTGCTAGTAGTAGTGGTAGTAATAGTAATAGTAGTAGTGTGGTGAGTGTATATGCTACTTGATAAGTAGTTGATTGCTGAAAACGGAACTATCGTCAGTCGTGGATCACCGACGCCGCTATGCCCAAGAGACTGAAAATAATAAGGTGAACAACAACAGGCGATCCACACGACTGCTTCTCCGTCGGATGGTGACTGTCTGCAAGTGAAGGAGACAGCGACTTTGCAAACAAGCATGTTTGTAACTTTTGGTTTGTTGTGTTGATGTCCGAACATGCTGTTTCCAGTGAACAACCTATTACCCAGGCACGTTTTGTGGATTGTATCAGTAGTAGTAGTAGTAGTAGTAGTAGTGGTAGCAGTAGTAATAGTAGTAGTAGTAGTAGTAGTAGTAGTAGTAGTAGTAGTAATAGTAGTAGTAGTAATAGTAGTAGTAGTAATAGTAGTAGTAGTAGTAGTAGTAATAGTAGTAATAGTAGTAATGATAGTAGTGGTAGTAGTAATAGTGGCAGTAGTACTAGTAGTAGTGGTAGTAATTGTAATGGTGGTGGTAGTAGTAGGAATAGTAGTAGTAGTAGTAGTAGTAGTAGTAGTAGTAGTAGTAGCAGTGGCAGTAGTAGTAGTAGTAGTATCAGTAGTAGTATTGGTAGAAGTAGTAGTATTAGTTTTAGTAGTAACAGTGGCAGTGGTAGAACCTGTTTCTAAGCGGTCCATTTTCAAGTGCATTGTGAACTGATATCAGATTCTTTATAGCTACGGTGAAAGAGACGTTTTATTCAAACCCAATTCAGCTGTCTGAAGGGTTATTCCAAATAGACAGAAAGAAACGAATCACCAACTAAGGACTGCATTTGTGAACGACTGGGGTGAATAACTTTATCACACAAGGCGTAACCATCTACCTTACACCGTTTTATCAAATTTTAGTACACAGGCTCCACTCAACAGCCAGTACACGCAATAACTTGCAGTCTGATTGCGTGAAAGGATTAACAATGGAAACGACAATCCTTCGGAGGTATTGCTCTTTTGCCAGAGTTCAACGGAGGAGAACGAACCCGTGACCACAAGAACCCGTGATATAGTTTACCCAATCGGTCTAGTGTTATCGTCGTTTGGGTCAAAGCGCTATCATCCACTAACCCCAAAATTGACTGACGGCCAAAGGGGTTCCAGATTTGGCGCTAGTACCTAGAGTCGGAACTTCAGGGCAGTGAAGTGGATACCGGTGTTCATGGGATAAGTCTAATTTTCAGTACACACAGAGGAATAATTGAAACAAATGAGACAACACCTTCAAAGAAATTACAGGCAGGAGTACAGTACTCGTAAGTAGTGGTAGGTGGAATGTCGACTCAGGATATGGGATAGGTTGAGATCGCCGTCATTCTGAAAGGCAGCCGATAGGATCCTTCAGTCCAATGTCCAGAGTGTGAGCTACGTGCCCAGCTGTTAGGACGAACATTGGTGCCTCAAGGTGAAAGGAGTCCATAAGTTTAGTCCAATCCACACGAAAAGAGCGATTATTTCCTTTCCAACTTCGTTCACTTCAACTCGGTGTTTGTATTTGTGGCAGACTTTTGCAAGCTACTTGCTTAAATTCTAGTCAAAAATGCTCTGACAGAACTGGGATAAAATAAACAAAATCTACTATATAGGACATCAGAAGTATTTGAGAGTAAAAACGGAAAAGAAAAAATCAACCAAACTTAGAAAGTAATTCCCTTTTATTCTTGTCCTTATTGGCGCTTTACATTTTGCAATCTGAAAATTTTTTAGTAAGGGATAGGTCACTACCACAGGACTCAAACCGAGTTTCAGTTGAGCAACACAGATCGAGGATAACAAGCACCAGGAGTGTCATCAGTGAAGATTGCAACAACTCGGACACAGTGAATAGAGGAAAACCACGAAAAGGCAGATTCGATGGCTGTGTTCAGTAAAAGAAAATGTTACTGGACAAAATGTTTCCAAGGCGTAATTGTACCAGATTCATTTCTGTGAAGATTCTGTAAGTATTGTGCAAATAAATTTTCGGTCTCGAAAGAAGTAAGCTTGATCACTTGTAGAAGTAGTATCTTTCAGCCTAAGAGAGAATAACTGAGGATGACTGATGATAACTTTGTCCAACACCGAATTTGCTCTCGTGGGGGAATTTTCGATATCAGTTAAACTGAAATAAAGTGGTGGGTATGTGCTGGCATGATTAAGGTCACCAGAAATAGCAAGCAAAATTTCATCCCACGTTATAAATGTAATGTGGAAGGAATTGATATCTGGCTGTGTGTAAAAGGCGGTGACATACATGTTAGTAACAATTATACTTCTAGGAAAACAGTGAATAGCCCAGCGTCCTATGCCGTTTGAAGTGCGTTCGAATATAGCGATAGACTTGCCACTCCGAGATGAGTTGACGTAGATTGTGCAGAATTATCAAGTTTTATCTACTCACCATTCATCCGGTTTCATTTTTTCTGATCAGTCTGTAGTCAAAAGTGCACCGGAAGTCTGGTTTCGAAACGTCAATAACCGGTAATCAATTAGGTAAATGAACTGGATATTATATGGACGAAGTTCACTACACTGACTTCCTGCTTCCTTTTACTCCGGCTGTATTTCTTTGCTTTACTTCCTTCATCTGTCTAGGTCGAAGTTGACCCCGGTGGACTGTTGATCGGTTCATTCACCTCTTGTATGTCTTGATCTTTTTTACACATATTTTCCATCAGTTTTTACCACTTGATTTGCACCCACTGGTGAATCTTGTTTCATTTTGGTCCACATATTCAGGTTTGCCCGATTTTTGTGTAACGTAAGAGCCACTTGCTGAGTGATTATACTTGAATACAATTGGGCTCTTGGCCGTTTTCTGATGACGGTATGGGTGTATCGGCCAACAGCCCAAAACAGGTTACATAACCAACTGATTGTTTTATGCATCTCGGTGATCTTTAATGTGGGATAATTGATCGCAAAAGATCTAGTGAGATCAAAACCATGACTTTGAGACCGATGTCTCAATCACTTTATCATTCACCTAACATAAAGATACATGTTCTTTAAAATTTTCCATGCTTGCCTTTATCAGTGAGATCGACAGGTTATATATGACATAGACTTGAAGGGTCACTGCACCATTGGGGATAACTGACATCCTAACCATGACACTTGCGGTAAAGACCATCAGATTCTACTAGGTTTGGGGAATGATAATGAGCCAGGTGACTGATTTGCTGTCCACTTCTAATGCGACCGTCGGTCGAAAAGAGTTCAAAACTGCGACATCCGAAGTGAAGAAGGCTGACACTAGTCAGCCACCACCGGTCAGGCAGGGTATGAATGAATGCTTTTAAGCAATATGCAGTGCTGTTTTTGAATGTGCGGAGAAGGCGGAAACAATGCAACAGTTTTAAAACCGAACATGAATTGGAAGCGTAGTGTGTTTCGGGGTGAGGGGGATAGGAAGTGGAGCAAATCTAATACATTTCTGTCCATTTTCGACCAAGTCACCTAGTGGTACTTTGAGTTTCTCTAATAATAGACTGAAAGAATCTGTGCTGGTCAGGTGCAATCTAAATTTCACTGTTCAATTTCATCCGATCGGTACGTAATATTTTGCAATAGCACATACAGTAATAACTCACTTATTGACCACCTACAGACCATGATAACGGGTCTGCTAGAAATATCACAGTTACTGAAATTTGGATGCATATTTGGCGATAGTCTCCCTTTCTGTCCATTTGCGTCAAGAGGACGGATCGATATTGACCGCAGTGCGAGCGGATCACAGAACGAATGAATTTTCAGAAAGAAAATCAATGAACACAAATAAAATCCAAATTACAAGCTGAACAGAATAGGACAGAGTAGAAAGATAGCAACTCGTTATCCAAATAATTATGCCCCGGAGGTGAGGGGGCGGGGGCAGATTCAAAAACGTAAGATGAGTTTCAACTGATCAGACAAAATGATTTAATTTGATAACAAAACTTCTTTTTTTGAGTGGAAAATGTCTGATCCACTTCGCGAATCCGGAAGACATTTTACTGAGTCCATTGAGAACGATCTTCTTCTGTCTGGTAATATCTCTATACATCACACACACACACACACACACACACACACACAGAAATACACAAGCAAACAAACAACGAGGTATGTTGAGAGTTCCTTTGTGTGCTCTTCGAATGACTGGAAAAAAGATGCTTCACGGAAAACCGAATTATACGTGTGTAGGGTTGAAGCAGTTTATCATCAAATAAATTCACTGCAAAATGTGATTTTTTTTTCCAGCGAAATCAAAACAAAACTAACTATGACAAAAAGTCATGATGGATGAAAAAAGAAGATGTAACCCCATTCTCCATGAAGTTAGCCCCATTCAGTGGGGTATGAGGATTGTGGATCGAAGACATTTGCCCAAAGGTGAAATGACGAACGCAGAGGTTTTCCGACAATTCCCTTGACTATCTGTGAAAGCTAACACTGTCTGGCGGGGCTAGAGCAAGGCAACTAGTGGGACGTTTTCACATACGATCCGCGGGGGGAGTTGTATTTTGAGAGGAAATGAACACAGTGGAACAGGATAACGACAGGGTGTAACACAGATGGAAACCAATCATTCATTTCGAATATTAACAACCAAAACGGCAATAATTGACTAACAGCAAATAAACTAGCTAACTAATAGCGACAGCAATGACAGAAGCTAGTGCCTGAGGTTATCTAGATAATCTAATTTACGTTTCTTCATTCAGCTTCATCTCTCTTTTTGGACCGCTAGGTAAATTTTCCCCGAGGCACGAATTAGTCTCATTTTTCGAACATTTGCCTCTCTTGTCAACTCTGTTTTCCGTATACAATCATCGTGAGTATGAGCTTCGAGGGGTGGTGGCAGCTAGTACTTGTGATTTCCATCCACCCCGAACACTTCCATCGTTACATGATAATTCCGACCTCAAATGCCCATTCGCGATCGATCAGTGTGAGTGCTGACCGAAAAGAGTATCGATCCACGAAATCGCCTTGAGCACGATTGACCGTGATTAGTTTGCAGTGAGAACTTCACGAGCTTCCGTATCGGTCTTGACAGAGTTAGTTCCAGGATCGATATGTGACAAATCAGGCATGGATGGATGTTCAACCAACGGGACGATGTCCACCGTTAGGCACCATTCGAAATCCCGACAGTGAACAAAACATGTGATCGATGCTGTCTAAATGCCTAAATACACTAAGTTTTATTGGTGCTGAAGTTAGCACGGTAGAAAAACAGACAAAATCGACAGCCGTGAGGTCAACAATTGAGAGTTACGTATCCACTTGGATGGCAGTTGCTTCGACAGCTGCTAAGATCCCAACCTTGACATTTCTTGCTAGTTTTTCCGCTGGCCCTGAAGATGAGACAGAAAAGCCTCAGTAATATCGATCGAATGATCCAATTCATTCAAGTGGATTTCTGATCGCCTTTCATCAGCTTTACACCATGATCTTTTGTTTAGCGAACTTGGACGATTCAAGCCGAGTTAAGACAAGTAATTGCCATATGCATCCTGAGGGGTAAATATTCAGCCTTTTTGCATTCAGACAGTCCGCTTTTGGTTAGACCTACGTAATTTTGCCCTGCAGGCACAAGATAATGTGATGTAATTACTAAGCCCAAGTAACCGAAAGTTATCAACACAGTATCTCTCGTGACCCTGTTATTCCGGTAACAGCGTGGACACGTAGCTGTCAGTTGACGTCATCATGATAATCGATTTTATCTTTTTATTATCCTGAGTCAGGAACCAATAAAATGAGCCGTATTTAGCCAGTTACGAAACACCAAGCATAAACGTGTTCTAATGTCTCAACCAGGTGTTCTCAAGCGTTAGTCTGTATTGGTTGATTGTTGTGGTTAGACTACGACGAGCAAGAGACTGAACGGACCGGGGTTGCGTGCTGAACAACCAATTGGTGACTAGGCCATCGGAAATCAATCGGTCGAAATGAATCTGTGGGCGAGGAGTACGGCTTAACATTTTTGATTTTCTTCATACGGCAACAAGCAGTAGTTGGATATGAAAAATTCCCTATTACTGAAGATCGTTCACTTCAGTTCGTCAACCGTTCAGTTTATTTTCACGATGATGGAGGAATGCTCACTGATGACAGGAATTTTTCATCACACTAGTGAATCAGAGAGTGGTAAAGTCATGATAAAGCTTTTTATGATTTTTCTGTGAAAGACTTTGTTCGGAAATTTCCCACAAGAAAATAAGCGTTTTCCAGCATTATTCACATACAAAATGATATTGCGATAGGATGTGGTGAGCAAAATACTGACAAAATTGACTCGGATGATGATGTTTCATGGGTTTTGATGGAAAATAACGGATAGAGAACACCAAATACATCCGGAGAGAGTATTTCTGCGTACTTTCTTACACACCATTACAAAGAAGGATGAAGAACAGTGAGATGTTTATTTTTATGGTTGACGAAAAGCCAGCGTTGTATTCCTAATGAGGCTTGTCACTTGGTACATTTTCAAAGAAATTCAAATGTGATCGTACTCTATTTTGACTTCTGATTTACCTTCTGCTCCCTATAGGGAGACTTTGAGGCTCACAAGAACTGTTCCCATGGTAGGAAATTCGAGAAGAAACTCATTTCAGTGGCTTTTCGAGTGTGAAACTCATAACGCCGATTGATATGAGGTGGAATAAATCGTGACCCTCCAATTTGGTGGACTATTATCTATGACAATGTGAATAAAAGGATTTCACGGACTAAAACCATACGTTTTTCCAATTTGTCGTACTAAAAGTTTCTCCGGAAGGACTACTTTGTTGTCACTTAAAGCGTCATATTGTGCCTCCCATGGGAATGTTGACCTCACTATTGTCGACGGATTCATTCGTTTGTTGTATGCTTTTATAGTTGCAGAACAGTGGAAATTTCAAGGGTTCAGTTACAACATTTCGCCCCATAAAAGGCCTTATTCTTGATGACAGCGACTTTCCTACATGTTGTCGAAATACTATGACGCGCTTTCTTCAAACCGACACCAAATTTGAATCAGATTATAAAGTTTTATGTCAAGGACACTACAAATACTACACTTTCATTCGCACTTCAAAAATACCTGCAGATCGCCAGCTTTTGTGTATACCAGAGTAAGTCTTTCGATAAGTCGGAATAGTACCTATAATTAGTGATCTAATAGACGTACATGGATAGTGTTATGGGATGGGGGTTGGTCTTTTTTCACCACTCACTCGATTAAAAAGACTGGTGTGGCCAAGCGCAGCAGTGCTGTCTTTTCTGAGGTATCCTTGCGACTGGTCCTGCATAGAAATTTATTTGCGATATCTCACTTCAGTCATTTACGGACATAAGAGCTGATATAAATAGAAACCCATTGTCAGCTTGACTGGTAGTGTACACCCGTGGTTGTACACATGACAACAACCTAAAAGAACGAATTCAACAGATTGAGGGAAACACGTGAACAGTTGCTGAAGTGGAATGTGCGAAAAGAGGACTATTGTGAGACTGAACGGGAAAGTGACGGGAGGGATCTATACAGCGGACTAAGATAGCAACCATGGCAACATCAACTACTACAAGAACCTGGCCAGATTGCGCAATTCAGTCATCAGATTTTGTGAGGAACAGTTGGGGTAATACTTTGACGAGATCAATAAACTTTACTATCAGCTTTCTGAAAGCGGCCATAAGGTTAACCAATTCACTTGCTTTGCAAACAGTGGCATATTGTCTGGTGTCCGATAAATACAAAACAACAAATACGCACAAACTGGCACGGAATGAAAGATTGGAACAGACATGGCAACTTATCCTTGGAGTTGTGAACATTGCACAAATTCGCACTTGCCGAAATTATGACGTGCACTGCCGGTTAGCCGTTGACCATCGTGGCTAATAACTGTCGTGCGAAGACTTTCAACAGCTAATGAACTTTGAACACAAGTGTGACGACTGCTTCTGTCTGTTTGAGTGCATACGAAATTGGCTGTGGTGGGTAAGTAAACAAACCCAAAATGTACTCTAGCTCCCTTTTCAATCGTATCTGAACTGTCTATATTTGTGACGTGGTAGGCAACTCCCTAAATCCAGTCTCCAAAGCCGTAAAATGAAGCTCAGAAAGTGCGTATACAAACTTATCGAATTGTATTTACAGAATACACGTCTTTCGATGTGACCGTCCTCTCTCTTCACCTCAGTCCCATTTTCCCAAGAAGCAACTACCGGACACCCAGACAAAATCGAGCAAAAATTATATTTAAAAAAATAGACAATAAAATACCGGTCCCCGGATGAGTGGTGGTGTTGATGGTATCACGAGCTGCACAGTTCATTTCACAACCATTCGCAATGAGTGCTTTTAAAAATCGTCCGAATGGGTTTGGCGTCACCGGACAGTACAGCTACTGAAGCCAAACGTTAGACAAAAGCATGGATGGCGTCCACGAGTGGGTTTGAATCCCTTAAACTCTAATGAGTTTTGACTTTGAAATCAATTCAACATTTGACAAATCTACCAAACCGTCTTTTTAATAGAAACAATTTAGTTCTTTGGTAAGGTTTGGCTTTTATAAAATAATGAGATGGACCGGTTGTTCTGTGGGGACCAGCGTGCCAAAACAACGTTGGTAAAATATTTGCGATGATACTGTTAGCTTCTGAAGAATTTAATCAAGAGGGGAACACAGCCAGTTGAACAAGCTCATTTCCAATGATTCGTTGTCACGCTATTACGTCACAATATGCTATGACAAGTTAAAGGGTTGAACAAATAGACGAACACGAAATGGATTATTAGTCACAAATATTGTAGTCCAGGCATAATTCTCGGTCCAGTGGGAATCTTTCCGCATGTGTTGTGTCACTCTTTGTCTTTGAGTGTCATGAGGCTTTCTTTCAGTATGTTTATGGTCTTCTGGTTTCAAAAAGATGAAATATGTGAATTTCCGTCGATCAAATACTACTATAATCCCTACTTATAACCGACATTGGTTTGCGTACAATACTAGTAGATACTCATTTGACAGTGTTTCTGCACTTTTTCACCTTGTTGCTAACTCATTCAAAGACTCAAAAATGTTTATTTAACTCATTTTCAAAGGGTACTACCCATTCCCCGTTCGTAAACCCCAAACACTTACTGATGCTTGGCTTGGATCACCGATTGTTTTCACAAAAAACTCCGCAAATCCGCAAGGGGTAACCAGTTCTTAAAACACCTGGTAAATGACTCCAGTGTTTACCGGAGTTCGGTCCTCCCTGGCCGATTTGATTTCTTCTTCAATAAGTAAGTAGTTTCTAAAACTCTAAGGTCAACTTTACAAGAATAAAAATGATGTTGTTCATTATTCAGCTTTTTCTGAAAGCCCATCCCCCTGAACCGCGGAGATTTTTCGGAAAGCATCCCACCAGCATTCGAAGTTTTCACACCAAGTTCCTTTTTCTTCGTTTAATCCTACGAAAATGTGTGGGATGCCCTTTTAGTCATTAAAGATCACTTTTTCTTTGAATTCTCGAGTGAACAATAATGATGTCGTACCTCTGAATAGATTGCACTTTAAACCTAGGGTTTATATAGTGATTCGAGTGCCTCCGAGAGAGGTCCAGTAAGCTACAGCTTCATTTCCAGTATCGAACCAACCAGGTGAAGTTCAACCTTGACAGTTTATTCGTGCGGAAGCAGCAGAATCCCTTCGTGATTGGTCAGTACGCTATCCGCCAATAGGAGTGCACCTCCTTCTGTCTATAAACGATTTTATAGTAATTAAATCCCACCAAATATACTTCTGCTATTCTCGCCTAGTCTTGTCGTTTCTTAGTGCGCGTAGTCCGGGTAAGAGCCTTTGCATTACATACGATTTCCCGAGTAGGTCCGATTCCACATTTGGCGTCGCGGCATGGAGTTCTTGACCATTCGACAATTGAACTTGCAGTTATCCATGCCAAATGGAAGAATGGGTAGAACGATCCGAGCTCTGGTGCAGTATTCGTAAAGGAGCTAGGCAAGATCAGTTGGCCTTATTCCTGATTGCACCTGGAGGCGAGTTGTATTCGTTGTTGAAGGAAATGGAGTACTCTGTTGCACCCGAAAAACTACCTTTTGGAAACTGAAGGAACTTTTTCTGAGCCGTATTGTGCCAGTCACTTTCCAAGCCACCGAAGGCGCGAAATTCAATTCACTAATGCAAGGGCAGAATGCGCCTTGTCGCGAATTCATTCTACAAGTGAATCAACAGGCTGCCTGCTGCAATTATGGGAATCGTTTGCAGGAAATGCTTACTAATGCTTACTAATTACCGTGATCAGCAACATCACCCTAAAGCGGAGCTTGCTGGAACAGAATGGCTTGGACTTTGCAGAGGTTCACAAAAGTTGTGAGCAATTTGGTGACGTGTAATCCGCCACCAAGCCCGGGAACACAATTTTGTTCCAACCAAAGACCTTCCAAACCTATGCACCGGCGTCGTAACCACCAAGTACACTTTAGACAGTCAAGCCATTCCGATGCCGCAGTGTCTTACAAAACCTGTGATCAGATGCACGCCATGCAGAGATTTCCATTTGCGTCCAACAAGTCGACTTCGTCAAGCCGTATATCATACACGTGGAAAAACAGGTTACATACAAAAGATATACCGAAGACCCAAGTGCAACATGTTGAAGGTGAATGAAACGAAGGAATCCGAAGATACCAAACATAAATACACACTAAACACCACAGACCAGAACGATTAGTTTCTGCACAACCCGGTTTTGTTTCAATGCGGATTTCAACGTGAGTTTATTCATGGATTTGGGGAGCTGAGTTTATCATTCCCGGGAAGTTGTTGAAGATTACCTGCACCCGGTCAACCATAAAACTCACTTACGTGCACATCTAGAGTGAAACCGGGCACCACCTCACTCTCTAAGGTGAAACAACTCTAATGGTACAATTCAAGCAGCAAGCATACATCCCCGCCGGCTTCCTGATTTCGGTTGATAGTCGTCCATCCTGGGGTCGAATGCATTACGAGCTGCGTCACTTACAGTGTCAGCCACAACCTTTGATCCTGCGATTCTTCATCGACTGGTGATACGATAATCCTACTGTCGTGGAGGGATTGCGGTGAAACCGGTAAAGTTGGAAGTCGACGGTTACTCGATGTTCATCGAAAGAGAAGTGCTGCCTTTTGGTCAAGGAGTTGTTCTGAAAGCATCGAGGCAAATAGAGCAGAGGGGTATGATTACTCAAGTCAATTCCTCTCGTTGGGTGACTCCGATAGTGGTGGTGAAGAAAAGCTATGATGAAACGCCACGCATATGTGAAGACTACGGACCCGCTTTGAATCCACGACTACGACAGTGGGAAGCGAGTACTATGAAGCCGGAAGATTTTATGAAATCTATACTCGGCAGTCCATACCTTTCGATGATTGATCTAGCCGACGCATACCTACAAATTCCGCTGCTCACAGAATCGAGGCCACTTACCACCATCAACACCCATTGAACGATGTTTCAGTACAATTTTATACCCTTTGGATTGCACGTTTCAGCCAGAACTTTCCGGGCTACTATCGACAAGTTTATTGAAGGTTTGACCGGAGTAACAACGTATGAGGATGATGGGATCGTCTTCGGAGCATCAAATGAGGAAGGTGATCATCACTTCAAGCGGACCCTGGAACGATTCATGGTCAAGAATGATTTAAAGAAGCTTTCGAAATGCAAGTTTGGTGTCCGGGAATTGAACTTTCTTGATTTTAAGGTGAACGGCAACTGGTATCAGCCGGACCTTGATGGCTTTAAACTCTTGACCGAAATGGAGTCACCGAAGAATCAAGCACACTTGAGATCGATCCCCGGTTTTTCGAAATGCCATTCCAGATTCATACGGAATTTCGCCATGAGGATGCAGCCTTTGTTCTTCGTCCAGTCATTCGAAGTGTGGCATTGGACTGACCCATGCGAGACCGTCTTCCGGAATCCTGTCAACATCGTAGTTGAAAGCCCAACGTTAGCCTCATTCGCACCATCCAAACAAGCTCTGTCAGTCAGGGATGTATCTGAGATTGGAAACGGTGCAGAAGTTGAACAATAGGAAGCCTGATCATCGATATTTCTCGTTTTGTGAATACTGTTGAGAGAGGATACTCACAAGTACCCAAATAAGTGCAGGCAGTAGTTTTGGCGTACTACTTCTTCATAAGCACCTTTTCGGGTTAAAATTCACTACTGTTACGGACCAGCAAGAGGTAAAATTTCTACTCGATTTAATAAGTCTGCTGCCAAGTCCACAGCCGCCATGATGCAAAAATGGAGTACTGCTTCTGCTGCTTATAATTAAGAAATCCTACATCTGCTTCGTAAAATAATCCCGTACGGTGATTTTCCGTCAAGATACTCGCGATTTGCCACAGCTGAAAATCAAATTTCATGCCAACAGCCTTTCCTGGGTCGAGCGAGGAGCTACAAAAATGCACCCAAAAGATACTACTCATTCCTGGTTTCTGGTATCAAAAAAGACTGGCAACCGGTGGTGAAACGAAAGAACCCAGTTTTTCTTGGTTCCAGAGGAATCGTGTGTACCATCTGACGGAGTACAGTGTCTTAGCAACCTGCTTGTCATACCTCCTCCCCTGCACAAAACGGTCCCTGAAGGTCAGTTTAAAGACCACGTGGGTGGGTAGATGAATTCTTTGGCTCGTCAAAAGTGTTAGTGGCCTGAAATGAACGCCGACATGTACACCCTCCAAGAACACAAAACCAGGTCAAAACCAAAAAACTGGGACCCCTGGACCGACAGCTACATTTCGTGGCAGAGTATGCATGCCAATTTCTGTGACCTCTTCTTAAACATATACCAAATTGTCGTGTTGATTGATTCATACTCGAAATGGCCTTAGTTATTTTCAGCATCAACGCCAACCACGTCTTTTATAATCCAGGCTCTGAGGAAGTGCTTCAGCCGTGAAAGTACCCCACAAGTACTTGCCACCGACAATCGTTCCCAATACTGTGCATCTGAGTTGAAATGTCGGCTGGATGGCACTGGCTGTCGACAGCTTCGAAAGGCCACTCTTCACTCGTGTTCTAACGAAGCTGTGGACAATCTGGTACGTACTGTATAGAGTGTTCTTTCCTCAGCCAAATCGAAAACACTGCCGAAATTGAAGGCTTTCCTCGACAGCTTTCTGTCACGATATCGGAATGTGGTACCTCCGATCAAAAAAGAAACTCCAGCCAGGTTGTTCAAGTCAAGAAATCTCAGATCGTTACGGCGATGCCCAGATTCCAGTGATGTAACGTATCTCCAAGACAAAGATCTTCGACCAACCAATGGGATTATTACAAGACAATTCGATCAATCCAAGATCGAGATTAGGGACCATAAAGACGCAACCATACACTGATGCAACTTTAGCCAAACCTATTTCAGTGGAACAACTGAAGACACAGTTGTAATGGTAGCCAAAAATGCTGATCAGGCCAGAAGTTGGGACAGAAAACTCATTCGAATCCTACATATGGCGGATTCGTGGACTTCCATCTGTTCTCTTTCATACCAGTCCACTTCATCTAATTTTTGAGTCATTCATCCGTTAAATCATTTGTTTAAAAATTTATGTAAGTCCTACTCCAAGTCAAGTGATTGCTTTATGCACTCATGGGTGAATATTCGGCAGCAACATAATTATTAACTACTAGCTTAATTGGAGAAAAAGTACATGGAAACAGTGAAAAATATTCAGCTCAATCGGTTTCCCGGTTCGTTCATAACAGTGTTAGAGTTGGTGAGGGATCTGGTGCGATAGGATACAGCAGACGACTTGCAAATAGCGTTGCGGGCAAACAGGTTTCGTAGCGGGACTTGCTGGAGGATGTGGAAACAAATTTACAGAGATCTGGATAGCGAGGATGTGATTGGTCATCTGTTATTTTTAAATCAAGCTTTTGGCAAGCATATTGTTGTTGGGATATTATAGGTTAAGAAAATTGACCATCCCACTACAATGTGAAAGATGTTTAATGGATCTAACAATAAGTTTGGTCTTTAATAAACAAACTTGAATGATAATGGGGGAAGCGTAAAGCCAAAGTGGTAAGATGCATGCGAATATAAAGCTTTTCGTTGAATGGAGTGGAGTACAGAAAGACTTCAGACGTAGAGCCTAAAATGTCAGAAGTCTATTTTTTTTAAAGAAAACTGCTGGACGTGATTGGACAAGGAAAGATCACGGCCGATAGTGATTCCGAGATACTTGATAGATGGTGTTCTAGCAAAGAGCACACTATTTATTAGGAGGGTGGAATTCGATGCAACATCGGAATATTTGGTGCCCTTGTGAAGACAAAATAAGGTATCAAAGCTATTGGGTGGGTTCATTTTTAGATTAAAACCAGAGGACCATCTGGTGATTTCAGTGACTCGTTGCTACTAGAGTGGAGGAATAGAGCTAATGGAGTGTAACCTACCAAGGATTACGTCATCAGCATACTTGACAGACGAATTGTCATCGCACATAGGCAGGGAGGCGGTAATTAGAAAAGAGGAAGTGTGGCAAAATAGCCCCTTGTGCAACACGTGTTGTAGAAACAAGCGTTGGCGAGGTTTACCTATTAAATCGAAAGAATTGTTGGCTACTGTAAAAGTGTTTAGGCGGTAAATTTATATGAGATGTATTGACTCCGCAGTCCTTAAGAACCTGGAGTAGTTTCAACCTGTCGACACGGTTAAATGCATCACTGCAGTCAAAAAAGTCCACGTTGATCGCCCTATTTTTTCCGTCTAATGAGGATAAAATTAAGTGAGTGAGTGACGCTAGAACATTCAATGTCAAGCAGAAGGATCGGTATGCAAACTGGTTGGGATCCAGGACACCGATCTTCGGGAAGGTTCTGCACAGAACAAGCTTTTCAAACACATTAAGGGTAACTGGCGTACAGGCTATGGAATGTAATTCTGATGATATTTTTTGAGGACAACTTCTGTTGGATAGTTCCGACATTATTGGAAACGGTGTTCCTCCGCTCTCCTTTAGGATTAGCAATGGTAGACATTCTGAACCACTAGCCTTGATCGTCGATGGTTGTGTTACTTCGTAGTACGCTTTTGAAGGGGGAATTCTATCGGAGACAGAGTTTGTTGGGAGTTTGCAAATGACCTCAGTATTATTGCTGGTTGAGCCGCAGCAGTGAAGCTTCGATTAGGCTTCTCCACATCTACCGGAAGTAAACATTTATTGGATTTTACACCACTTACCTGCATGGTAGTTCTCTAGGTATAAAGGCACTTTGTTGGGAGTTATGGATGGTGCATACAGGGGGGGAAGGGAAACCCGTGTGGCTCCACTCTGATAAACTTGGATGGCATACTGGCCGCAGGAAGCTCTCTAGTCTTGAAAGCTCGTTCCTTCTTCCGGCGTGGTTGCTTCAAATAATGGAAAGAAAACCTGTCGGATGTGATAAATAAAAGTTCGTGGGACAATATAGTTTGCAGCTGAAATTCACTCTGTCCAATGTTCACAGGATAAGGACAGGTTAGATTAAAGAAATGTACTTAGATCGGAGTTGGCTATCATACCCCTGAGTCTGAAAAGATCGTCCGGCTGACACTGTCGCCTTACAATCTTCCACACGCTACTCTGAGTGAAGTGCTTGTGGTTAGTTTTACAATAAATAGTGGGAGAAACTTTCACTACGGCATGATCAGAACTCCCTTCCGAGGGGAGGCAAGCAATATGGAACAAGTTCGGGGTGTTTACAAAGCAAAGGCCTAGATGAGCATCTAGTCTAGTGAGAAAAGTGGCAATATTGTTCAGGCCCAAGTTGACGAGGAAACTCAAGTCCAACCTGTTGAAATCACAGCACACTACACATAAGGAAGAGTCTAGATGATTTAATAAATTGGGGAAATAATATCAGAAAATTCATCCATTTGAGTAGTAGGACATCTTGAAGAAATTTAAATACCGATCAGCGTAATCGATCGATGATGTAGCATCCGCACGACCAGAGCGAAATACTTCGAAACCATCAACTTTTGGCAAATTCATCATCAGAGCCAGCGTGAATTCAGCAGTCCTGTGTGAAAATAGCCCCCAATAATTTATGAACAAGTCATCGAACAAAATCAGTCAATTTTGGCATAGTTCTGAGTACGGAAAGTGCATTGAACGTGATTGTGGTGGTTTGGCATATTTTCGGTAAGGTGTTGGTGCGTAAATCATGCATCTTTGCGGCACGATGTTTCCGAGAATCATCGTTCGATTTTGCTTTGTTCTTAACAGGTAGACCAAAAGAGGTTTTTCGTTGCTCATTTGTTAATTCCGAAGATTTTATAAATCTACTAGAATAGGACGCAGAATCTGGAGTCATTGGAAAAGCACAACTTTTTCGTGACCGCGTTTGGTGAGTAAAAATGAAAATAGGACTGGATAAAATGGGGACTTGGCAGAAATACCCACGGATGCAATGGACAGTACGGACAAGTTTGAAGGCCCCGCCATTAAGAGATGCAAAATGACGACGAACAGCCACGACTGAATTGTTCATGTCTATTGTTGATAAGCACATCGTCATTTTTTAAAACTTCTTACTTGAAAGCTACCTTCCTAGAGTTGATCATTTTGAGTCAGAATATGTTACTTAATTTCCGGGAAAACTTTCGACACTTCTAGTATGATTATCATTGATCGAGAAATGTCATCCGGTAATCTGACAACTGAAGAATGGGGAGAAAATTCGCGGGATTGTTATACACACACAAGAAAGATTTGTTACAATTCACAAAATCCGAATATTGAAATGTCAAGCACAGGCCGGTGAAGAAAAGTTTCCGTATTCGACAGCAGAGGATTCCAGCATTCGGGAAAACAGAAGCATCTGTTTCAATTGTTTCAACCGAACAAACCGTGGGTAAAAGCTCACGTAGCTGTCGGCCGCAAAGAGTTGGAAAATAGGAGAATTAGTTCGAATTCCCTCAACAACAACAACAACAACAACAACAACAACAACAACGACGACGACGACGACGACGACGACTTGGACGACAGTAGGTTACTGTCTACCAACAAAGTAACCGGTGTTGGCGGCGATTCGAACTTCAGACCTTCGAGGTGGAAAGGAAAATTCTAAACTGCTCCCCCACTGCCGGCCATCGTGTGGGATTCAACAGTGCTGCACTTCAGCCTGATTCGATTCTCCAAAGAAATTTGAGAAATAGGCTCTGTAGCCGAAGGTACCAAGTATATCAGACGAAACGACTATGGGGTTAGTTGATGATTCTATTCCCACGGATGAGTGCTGATCGTTGTCACTTTTTGATGAACCATTTGGTACAAAAATACCGCTCATTTGAAGTTATCTACTCTAGTAAGAACCGACAATTATTCAGTTACGCAAAAGCTGTGGCCATTCACAACCAGTACCTTGATCTCTGAAAGCAACGAGAACGGTTCATCTATTTAGCTCTGCCTCGGTAACAAACATTTAAACAAACCTCCCCTTGTCCTTCCTTATTGTTGGAAGTAGATTTTCTTGGCTGTGAATAATGATTGTGACTGCAGTATGCGCTTTGAGAAAAAGAGGTGAAGTGATCCGGAATTGACTGAGAAAACCAGTATCTTCGGCTTTTCCATCCAGTTAAATGTAAGTCAGTTAGTTGAAGAAAAGAAATTCGAACTAAACTGGTTTTGATCATGAACAAATAACCTCTCCTGCAAGGAAAATGACAAGTATGGATTTAGGGTGCAGAGTGACTTCCGCTCCAAATACGATCAAAAAGTAAGTTAACACTGTCACTTGATGTCCACGCTCCACTCCACTCCACGAGGAAATCTCACGACAGTGGTCTAAACAGTTCTTCCTTCTGATTGGCTACGACTCACATCCTATATAAAGTATTCATTGAGTTCCAACTACAGCAAAGAACTGAAGCAAACCTGGCTGTGAATTCCTCACACCGTGGATATCGGCAGTAGTTCTGACCGACCGCAACGAATGTGATTTTCAAGTTTACGCTTAGCAACTACAATATCTGAGTTTTTGTAGCGTATTGAATCGTCCCTTTCAAACCTCACATTCGAAAACGAAGACTCACCGATTTTTATGATCCGCGCAGCAAAAATCTCTGCAGATTCCGGATATCCTTGAGGCTTTTGATTACAACCCACTGTTGCGGCTTGAACAATGATCGACGATGGACCGAGTTCTGACAACAATTACGGAGCAGGAACCTTACTGAGAAAGTAAACTATTAGATCCATGCAAATAAGAAGGCTAGACCTACTGATGGCAGTGGTACTAATCATTTGAAGAAAGAGTGCGAATACAAGAATTCCAGTGATTAAGATGTATTGTCATATCTTTCAAAGGTTCTAACTGCTAATTTAATGAAAGCCTGGCTCCATCTAGAGCTTCGGGATTTCGCCCATCTTTTTCGTGTCATCAAAGGGGTTTTCTCTGCTCATTTTCTAACCACTCTCTGTCTCAGAAAACGTTGCACACCGAGTAGCCCTGCAAGCAGATATACACCACACACACACACACACATCCCAACCACCACAGTCTAGTAAGTTTTAGTGTTTCATCGAAGGCATTTACGTTTCTGAAAATCTACTCCCCCCCCCCCTCCCATTGGCAGGATTTCCGACGAGTTGTTCCCACCAGGAATGATGAACTCCTCGAAGAAATAGGTGCTTCACGGCAGATAACCATAATGTAATTTTTAAAATTTTCAGCGGTAAATCTTCCCGACCATACGCTTACGGCGTATCACCCCGAAGCAGAAGATCCACAAATTTGGCTTACTTCTTGTCTTTCGCCCAAATTACACATCTCCCAAAGTTGTTTAGAACGAGGACAGTGTCTGGCACTTGCAAACATCTGTGGAAACTAAGAATCAATGCTCCAGTCCTACCGCTATCCATCCGAATTTTATACTGAACATATCTCCGTCAACTCAGCAAAGTGACGTTTCTTCTAATTGAACGCAAGTCTCGATAGAGTAGTCGTCACCATTAGAGGAAGAGAAACGAAATGACGGTAAAATTCAAAAGGGGGTGGTTATCACGATCAAATCCAAGTCAGCAGTTAGCATCTGATATGTTGGATTTGAACTCATGTCACACTACCGAGATTAGGCCGATAACGCACAGTTGGTCTGTCTAATACAGATCATTGATACAGAAGCAATGAGAACAGTAGAACTGAAGAACAAATGGAGTCCTGCTGAACATTTTCTCTGCACACCAAAAATAAAGCGGAACAGAAAGGAAGGGGGTAGGTGGAACCAATCATATTAAGTGTCTTTGCCCAAACAACACAATGCTTGTTCGCGTTCATTAACAGGTTTCGTCCGATTTGCTCTGATTAATCAGATCCCCGGGAGCCGGTGTGGTGAGTGGGGGGAAGGGGGCTTGGTTTGGAGAAATTTGGTTTTGAACAAAACACCAGTTCACAGAAATAGGTCACGTGAATCGTGATGCGCACCGATGATTATCAGTCAAGTTAGATTGAGTCGAAGATGTGCGACCACTTCACACTGATTGCTTGCTTGAGAATGGATTACAATCTACGAAACTGACAGGAACATCCAAAACAATATTAGTAAAACTTGTATAAATGAATGGTAAACAGAAAGTTCTCAAGTCGAGGATTCTGTGGACGCAATTATGTCGTATTTCTGTACAGATTCTTTCTGGTTCTCTCTGAAATAGGGTACTAGAGGTCACGATGAGACCACTTTCGATCACATGCTCCATAAAATTCCCGATAGTAGTCCTTATTATTTCGTTTTTAAATAGAACACGAAGTTTCTTGTTTGGCCCAATATGTCGTTTTCGACCGTTTTAAGATACGCATTGGTTAAATTAGTGATTTGTGCATGTGGATTAGCAATTCGGGAGTAAATAACGGACAACAATTTCACTAGTAAAAGACTTGGATTTTTATAAAATCTTCAACATGCGGTGATGACGCTGGGCCCACGACTGAGACTTTACGGGCGCACTAGGCAGATAAGTCATCTTAACTGTTAGGAATAATCAGCCACAGAGCCCCACCGAAGAATAAAAATCCGGTTGACTCTTTTGGGTTACATAAGTAAACCTGATGAACTGTAAACTGGAGTAAATCCCATGGTTCAGCGAACTAACGGTGCCATAGGGGTAAGTGAAACATTCACTGTACAAAACATTTATTGGTTTTGTGCCTGAAGTGATGGGGGGTGGGGGGTGGGGGGAGAGGGTTATAAAAATGTGGTAGAGTATTCCGAAGTTCTGCAGTTCTGGACTAAAAGTACCGTTTCAGTAATGCTGTTCAAAAGTTTTAGGGATAACCGACGTGGATGATTCATTGTCCGTGAACGGGATTTGCGAAAACAAACCAATGGAGGACGAATAAGCGAGGTCAATTCAGAACAACATTAGTCCTAATACCAGAAAAGATGGAAGAAGAAGAGAGACCTCGTGATGACGAGACGGGAGTTGCAGACGTGAATTCGGGGATGGATCAACAATATGGCAGAATGTTTGAACGTGGAATCGGTCTAGGAAAGAAAAAGCGGAAGAGGGCTTGCGGGAATGTAAATTCTACACGTTAACTCTCAACAATACAACAGATAGTAGTGTCGTCGACTCTCGGGTGTTGGAGTCTCGGAGGGACTAGTTGGCCGATAATTCCTGACAATCAGGATGAAGCACCAATACTGTGTTTCAGCGGGTTCTCAATGACAAGTAAACCACCACTGCAGCAAAATGAAATATTTTACAACACACAGGGACCTTGTGGTGACGCGTGTAACTGAAGACACTATAACGGTGGGATATGAAATATGTTAAGTTAGTACATTTCCAATTGACAGAAGCGCAGAATTTCACTTCTTTAATGCCCATTACACGAGTCGATCGACAAAACTGTTCATATTCTAAAGTAGCCTCGTGAAAAATGTCGTGCTATTCAGTCCTATTTGCACGAAACTACCTTCAAGCGGTTTGGGTAGGAAATGACGTTCCAGTCAACTAGACGTACATAATCACCAACCACTAAGCTGAAACCAAACGAACGGTCTTCTATCCCGAAGATCGAATGAGCACGGATTCGACTGACAAGGACAGTAGGTGGTTTACCGTGCATTCCCCATGATCAACTCAAGTGAAAATCATGAAAGCAGCCTCTTCATCTTTGTAGGGTACAGTCAGCCGTCTGAACTGAAACTTGTCATCACCGGGCTACTTGGAGTTGGCTCTCAGTGTCTCTCAACGGAAGCATAGATTGCATATCGACGGTTCTCAGAAAACGGCTTCCCATCCGAGCCTGATCATATGAGCAACTAACGTTACGAGTGGAAGGGAAAAAAATCAACAGGTTGGCTAAAAAGAAAGGAGACAGTAACCATGCTTAAGGCAAGACAAAACCGCAGAGTAAATCTCGATCACTACAACATCCACCCCCCACCCCCACCCCACCCCCCGATTCCGACTGAACTTCTACTCAGCTGCTTTGTCTTCTTAAAATGATTTATTTTGAAATATTCTGCAATAACTATCATCACATATGGACCAGAGTTTGGTCTTTTACGGGAAGCTGCAATTCTATTCATTGTCCTCGTTCACTGAAACGTTTTCTTTTTATTGTACATAACACGACTGTATGTAGACACTGTACCATGCATCGGGTGAACAAGAGGCTACACTTTCGATGGCAGAACAGCGTCCAACTCATGTCACAAAAATAGTGGATCAGGAAGAGCTAAGGAATTTAATCTTTCATCGTCTGAGAACACAGTCTTCACCTGGAAGGTCCAAGAAAGAAAATCCTTGTTAACCAGCACTTACTGAAAACACGCCAGTCGGTTACAAACCTTAATCAGCAATCCGCCAGACCATCAATTGCAGTCCCCGGTTCTTTGTGCCTCAGATCGGTCTATCTCTGTTGTTGGCTGGTCCGACTTGGTCACCGACAGACCTGGATACGATGACAAGTTAATTTACCCGAATGTAACTAAAATTAATATGCATTCGAACCACAGTCGAGCGGTACACATTCACATCGAATGTAGCTTTTTGCACAACATTGTCCACTCCATGTGCATACATGCATGCATGCGTGTGTATGCTAGCGAGTAGTTGGGCCAACTTCAACTCAACATTGGTATCAAAAACTGTAACGAAATCTACTACAAAATTCTTCGCGAATGGCTTGGACAGATGATTCCTTTTCATTTCACAAAGTACCAAATTTGGAAACCAAGAAAGATGGTAGCATTTCACGCCAGTTGTTACTTTTCGGCTTAAATGTGATCCTTTCGCTGTGCGAACATTGTTGTGTTGTTGATAGCAGTCTACGGGAACTACAACCACCCCCACCCCCTCTTTCTTGGTTTTCGGTCAGCTAAGTCGCAGCTCGTTTCTCATCTCTCAGGCACGATTTGGAGTCAACAAGTTTATGCAACTTGAAAGCCATTGGACCTGATCAAAGTACGTGTTATCGAATGGATTATATTGCCAGAGAGTTGGAGGGAAAAGATAACGATAATGGAATTTAGTATGTCCGTATATGTGAATTTCAGTGACATACCATAAAGATAGCTCACTTTAGGTATGTCCACATTGCTTCCAATTGAAACTTCACTGAAAGCTGGTTCACATAGAAACAAAAATGTTATTGTCAGTCGGAGAATTAATAGCTCCGTAATCAGAAATTCCAGTTTCGTGGATGAAGTTTTCCATCTACGTGGTTACGGACTGCATTCTCCCCAACAATTCATCCCGAACCGACATGAATTTCAAAGTATAATCGTCAACCACAACAGTTTAAGTCGATCTACGGAACTGATTCAATGGAATACTTCCTCTTTCTGAAGGAAACCACCACTCTGAATGGAAAGTTTGCCTATATTGGAGTAAACAGTCGGTTTCCCGTCTATAGAGCAGCTGAACTCTAATGTCCGTCCTCTAAAACCGCACCCCAGGCCATCACAGAATCACCACCAAAGGCTCAGCTGCTGAAGTTCACCTCACCTTTCTCTAAATAGGCCCAGCACCACGTGGTTCCATCGAGACTGTCAAAAATAACCTTTTTCTCGTCGGTTAAATTCCCGTCATTCCACTCAGCATTTTAAGTGATGTAATTTCTAGCCCATTTCTCACGATTTCGAAAGTAAAGGCCAGACAGATAAGGCACTGACCTCATTTTTCTTACGGCTAACGTGATGAAGACCACTGAGGTTATTGTACACGCCGAATGTTTACATTCAATTGCAAGCACCGCAGCAGCTTTCACGCGCTCGAAAGTTCGTTTGAAACACCACGCTAACCTTCTCGTGGTCCACTTGTAGATCCATCCTCGAATTCCATGTTTTCTCTTCGTCGCGAAATGATTTGTACCCTTCAGAAAGTTGTCAATCCGGGAATTTTTTGGAAATTTCGCGTATGCTTATTCTCAGATCGGTTTTCCTCATTCCTGCTTAGACAACCTTGGGCCTTCGTGCCATTCTTCCACGTTGATAAGTGAGAGGTGGTTAGTTCGAAAAAGAAAGTACAACCTGAGCGAAATTCGTTTACGAAACACATGGGACGTGAATACTGTCCAATAATACATTGCCAAATGAGATATCACGGACAAAGGTGATTCCCACGGCAAACCAATTCTCTGTTTTTGTCACTGATCCGGGGGTGCGGTCAGTAGTATTTTCCATCCTCGCGGGAATATCATCCGGAACCAACTGACGTAGCTGGGACCCGTCTAAATTTACATGCGTATTAAATGTTAGAATGCGCTAATATATCAGTATACCAAGTTTTGGTCACCCCGAATGGTTTAGCGTGGAGAGAATAGCAGAAATGAAGAGTGAGTTCAATAGTATTTCGTCCAATATTTATTTCTAGCAATAACTCTAGAGCATCAAACTTTGACAAGAAGCCATATGCGAGTATCATGCTGCCGTGTACTAAGATACGTGAATACCCTCGGAGTTCATTTGCCGGGTTACTTGAAGTTCATTCACTCCAAAGATTGTTTTCGGGAGTAAAGTGACTGTTGTTCACATTAAATGTATTCGAATATGTAGGAGAAAAGATTTATCCCCAATCCCTCTCTTTTTGTGGATTTCCACGAACCTCGGAAGGCATGAGCAGAAAAAGCAGAAACTCAAGGGTGTCTGTCAACCCACCTTAGATACAATTTATTGTCATGCTACTGAAAAAAGAATATTTCTCTAGCAGAGTACTTTCTTTTTTCAAAAAACGATTCGTCACACTATCATTGCTTGGTATTGCAGTGGAGTATACCATTATCCGTCAACCCAGTGAGCACAGCGGGACTCAGAAGCACGCATTCTGAATGTAAGATTTAGATAGGGCTTGTTGTAATTGAGTACTGCTACCGACGGTGATGATGATAATGAGAGTTATTCTCAGCAAACCATTAGAAATAACCGTATATTTGTTTCATTCAGCAACGAATTGAGACTCGATACCCAACAGGTCATAAATCTCTATAAACTACCGTACAAAAGAATACAGTTGACAAGTGCTGTTGACGAATTGACTCCCTTGAACTCCTCCATATTCGCTTGATGTCTATCAGAATGTAAACCTACTTGTAGAAACTACCCCGATTACTTGAACTTTCAATATAGCAGAAAACGTGGTCTCACTAGCTTTACGCACGATATGGGCTGTACACGGCTACGGGCAGCAGAACAAATTCCAAATGTATAACCGTGTTTATCGTAATTTCGTGGTTCTAAACAATGCAATACATAAAAATACATAAATGCAATTACTTACAGCCAGGTGAGCAACCAAGAGCAACAGTACAGAAAGTTATCCGAAAAATCGGGACAGCGCGGTCATAAGCGGTCCACTCAGCAAGGAGTCATGCGAAAATGTAGCGCAGCACGGTTGCGGTACAGACAGTGGGTCAAGAAGCGTAAGTGAAACGTTCTGCAAATTTTTCTTACAAGGGGAATGTACAATCATAGAACAATCGAGTCGGGAACTTAACGTAAAATGTTCACGCACCATACGTCGGAAAGGGGTAAATCTGAACTGTGTCAGTACAGTAAAAACAGGGAATTGGATCACAAGTATTCGAGGTTCATGAGGGATATACACGCTACTCACGAGTAAGACAAGCGAAGATGTCGTCGAAAATACAAATTACAAAAAGTAATTTACACTACTGACTTACGAAGTAAAGTTTGCATCAATTCAATATTGATGAAGTAAACAGGTAAATTTCCTCCAATCACATCCACTGCAGTCCTACTCAACAAATTCGAGCAGATAACAATTGACGATATTTGGAACTCCATCACTATTGGCCAGCTGAAAACAGAGCTCTACTCCGTATACCGTCACCAGTCATATCAATTCATTTGCGCTATTCATTCATCAGAAGCGCAAACTCGTTCGAGTATTTCCCCTCGAATATAGATGTGGCTTAATTTACCTCAGCAGAGAGCGTTTGCAATAGATTTTAGGTCCTTCAGGTCAACTCCGATCCTGTTAAATTGGCTGAAAAAATGTTCATTCAGCTAGTCTCAATTCACATATCCTAATGGGTACTGATCATATGCAATCCCTGTCAATATCGGTGTACTACGAAATAATATATTAGCACCATTTTCTTCGCTTGCCATATGCATGACCACTACTCCATCACCTAATTGTCTACATTCAAACACACAACCATGTTGTGATCGGTGCTGAATACCAGAGAGCGATCTCAATATCAATCCAAAACAACAACAACCACGATGATATTATGGTTCAACAAAACTAATTTAGTACACAATCCCAACAAGTGTGTAGAAGTACTGTGTTCGATAAATCGTAAATTCACATCAAAATCAAATTATCCAATACTCACGATCGGAGGTTCGAAAGTGGAAACAGCCCAGTGCCAAGTAGATCCATCATGTACAAGATATGAGTTTCAAAGTAAGTAAGCTGACATTTTACATCTCCGTTTAAAATCTCTACTTAAACATACCCATATCACCTCCAAATTTATTCATTCTCGTGTGTTATGTCACTGGTTATACTGCTCCTCTGTCTCTGTGTGCATCAGACACTTCCTTAAATTCATTTATCATTCCAGTAACATATCCTATTGTGAATTATTGAATTTCGTGGAAATAATCCATTTTTTACATATGAATGGTTGTGCAGCACTACACTTTCTGATGACACACACACGCTACATTCATCTCTAACTCGCAGTGATTCCCACTCTGTTACACATAGTAAATTTAAATTGATATATATATATATATATATATATATATATATATATATATATTCCCGAATTACAACCATGTGTGACTCGATTATTCCAATATCTACCTAGGCTGATTGTTTCGAGAGATCACCATGTGAACGAATTGGGCGAAAAGCTCACCTAATCGTGATTGCTCCTTTCCCATTTAGTAATTCATTGACGAGCACGGTTTATTGATTCAATCGCAATCGTTATTTTTCATTCTCTATCTGTATATTATCATTGCTAAATCATGTAACGGATAACTTGTCACTGAATATTTTCCTTTTTAAGGGGAATTAAGGGCCAAGGTTAATGTGAATTGGTTTTGGTAAAATGATTGGTTTTATGGTTACAACTACACGGAAAGCTAAGACAACAACTGCGAATGGTAGAACAGTTGGGAATTTTTAACCCCATAATCAACTCTATTTTCGGACCGTGACAGCTTTCCGTTCAGCTTAAATGTGTCCACCTTATCCTCTAGTGGATTGAGGAAGGGCTGTATGGTAAAATGTACATAAAAACCATTCATTCCCCGCAACTCATCGTTAGCCGATGGTAGATTTTCAAAAAAGAAGGCGGCGTTGGCTTTTGATCTGGAACCCGGTGAATCGTGCGAGGTTTTCCAATCATCCTCAGTATGCGTCAGTTCAGTAGGGAAAAGACCACCGCGGAGGGACATCAGACAGGTCAGTAGAATCCGCGGGCTATGCAGATCGATACGCGTACGAAGTCAACCGTGCGTGGATGACGCAGCTGAGATGAGGCAGAATTCGAGCTGAGTGAACCCCCAAACTGAGACAATCCTGAATAGGGCTAAAACTCGACACGCTCTCTGCAGTAACATAGGTACTCCAGAACGCTCAGCTTGTCACTTTTTTCAGACGGATGATCCTGCGGGAAACGTGGTCCAGGCCTTAATTACCTACAGAAGCTTGCTCGTCTCATTAGAGCTTAAATTCGGGACATCAAACCCGTTAGTGTGCAGCCAGTGGATCCATTCTGATATTTCCAACGCAGTGATAAGAATCTACCGCCCCAAGAGTTCAAAAAGTTAAGCATAAAAAGCTCACCGAGTGATGTCTTGACATCCCATTAAAGGCTATTGAGCCGACAGACAATAGGCTTTCCTTTCCTTGTTGTACCACTTATGCTGTGAGGCTGATTTGTTCAATCAAAATGAAGATGAGAGAAAATACTACTGAAAAAGCCAAGCGTTTAATTTTTCCTAAATCCATCTGTGGTCACCAGCTGTATAATTTTTGTGTTGTCGGGATCGGCTATCGATCTGAAGAAATTCTCCCGTGAACCAACAAAAACAGGAAGTGACCGAGAAAAACTGGTCAAACTGTATGTATCCAGCCGAATGGAGATTGCTTAGACTACGTCATCTGACGAATTTCAGTCAGGCGAAGATCACATGCACACACACACATTATATATATATATATATATATATATATATATATATATATATATATATATATATATATATATATATATATATGACGAAGCTATTCTCACTGAGTGATTCACACTCTATCGATTCGTTTATCTGTGGATGACGTGATTAGAAAGTTATTATTTTCTTTCTGGAACTGATTTACTTTCTCGAGTTCCCATTATGCGGTATGCATAGTGGTGAATAGTTTTTTCATCGATTACCAAAGGCGAATCGAGTTCTGGCAATAATTAGATCGCATTTCTGAATATGGTTAACATACTTCTAAATGATATTTGGGCTTGTTTCATCCAGGTTTACACCCATGTTCGATAGATCAGATTGTAGACCATCTGGCTGATGAGTGATCCTGGCTTGGGGCACAAAACTGATCATGTTCGCAAAGTTATCGTCTTGGGCTCCAAACCTTGAAGTCCCGGGTTCCAGCCTTGTCGCTGAGGGTCACTTCTACAGTCAGCAGAATTTCACTGAATACAGCACAGTTCCAGATATATTATGCCTAGATTATTATTAAATGAAGAAAGTGAAATATTACTTTTATTTAGTCATATTCGATGGGGACTCACTGAATGCACGGAGCAGATGACGCCCGACCAAACCGAAAGCAGAC
Organism: Fasciola hepatica; assembly: GCA_948099385.1. Lineage (NCBI taxonomy): Eukaryota > Metazoa > Platyhelminthes > Trematoda > Plagiorchiida > Fasciolidae > Fasciola > Fasciola hepatica. The sequence goes on from CANUEZ040000268.1 coordinate 188,265, forward strand.
AATTCTGCTATGCTTCAACATCACTTTTTAAAGGAGAACAGAAGGATGCTGACGCTGTGTGATGCATGATTTAATCGAAACCTGACTCTGTACTTCACGTGAAGTCTTATGATTGAGTATTTTGTGTTAAATAAGTAAATCGCGATCCACAAAAAACAACTGAGCGCCGTACGGTTCTGGGTCAGATTATTACTTGGTCTTGTTTGAGGCTTTCAAAAGAAAGTTTATGCAAATTTTATCACTTTTTTGAATGAATTTTCTTTCACTTTTTATTCATTCATTTCCACACATATCTTCTGAAAAGTAATGCTAAACTGATTATTCTGAATAAAGACTTCAATGGTTCTTTTGTGAAATGATCCACAGCTCAGAATTATTACTCAACCAAACATTGAACACCGCAGAATGGCTTTACAGATGCTTCATCCTTCTAGGATTCATCTGCTACGGTACCCGTACACCGAGAGGCCCAAATGGGACTCGAACACGGGCTGCATGGATTAGCTCTCGAGGGTTAGTTCCCGTCAGATCTACGTGGTATGAATCACTTCACAAACAACTTAAAACTCGAAATATATAAACCACTTCAAATAGTAATAAGTTTTTCGATTTTCAGTGTCATTTACTCCCTAGTCTTTCACACGCGATACTCACACTACTTCTAATACTAATGCCATTACTATTTCTACTACCACTACTACTGCCAGTCCCGCGGTGGAGGACGCATACTACTTACTGAATAAGTAAGTAAGTGATTGCTCAAAAACAATTATGGACAACTATGGGATGGCAAGGAATAAGACAAGATCCGAGGGACCGAAAGCAACAAGGTAAAGGAGAGCATGAAAAACAAAAAATGGCATCTTACCATTGGATAACGACTGTCTTCAAGTAGACTGGACAGCAGCTATGCAAGTAAGTATTGTCGTTCTTTTTGATTGATTTCGGTGACGTCCGAAGAAGGTATTTTCAATATACAGCCTATTTGCTAGGCATGTTCTCAGGACCGCAACACTACTACTACTACTGCTCCTGATATTACTACAGTACGTGGTCAGTATATCAAATGGAACAGTCCCAATTAAATACGCGATCGAATCCTCAACTTCACCAAAGCCGGGGGGATTCCAATCACGTGTCCCAAGATTTTCCGTTTTCAACATTGTACACTTAAATCTCGCACCAAGGTTGATTTTACACACATACTACTGTTGAAAATTTATTACCAGTGACGAGAGAATACCTCCAGAGTAATGGTCACCAGTTTTCATCAGAGCAAGTCGTTTCCATGAGAAAAACTTTCGCGATGCCAGACGGGTTTTGAGCACTTGTTGTCATGACAGTGAGTCTTTATACATTGTTTATTTCAAGAAATGTGTGATCCTAAGTTGTTTACGGAACCACGGTCGTATTACAGTGCTTCCCAATTGAACACGGTAGATTGGTGCTGTTGTTAATTTCTAACGGACTGAATGAATCAGTAGTACAATGCTATCGATGATTTTCGCCGGATTATTAGGCGCTTAAACTGCTTCATGAGCTATTGCATTCTGCGATGTTGAATTTGAGTCTATTATAAACTCCATATTCACAATACACGACACTCATGTCAGAAACATGATGTGATTCGGAGCCGGTTGTTCTTTTGCTCAAAATTGTCAGACGATTCGTCTTTTGCAATGTTAGGTAGCGAAGTCCAAACACCAGTACTATGAGACATACGAAAGACACAGCAGTTAATCACACACACACACACACACACACACACACACACACACACACACACACACACATACACACATACACTTACACGCCAGACGCGAACACGTGTGGCCACGTGTTGTTGCTTTGGTGTTCCTTATTTAAACCGTTTTCCTCCACCTCCCCAACTCAGTGACTTGAAAACTGGCACGGAAAAAAGGAATGGTTAGTCAATATATCCATTTCTCATCAACTTGTGTTATTTGCAGCCCCGTCACACGTCGAAACGGGACATAAAGACAGAGAAACGGGGAGGGGGGGGGGTGAGGAGACAGAAACACAAGGTGGAACGGGACCAGTTTTAGTTTGAACAAAGAAAAATCAAAATCCCACTGAGAAAATGCTGATTTCTCAAATGCCCCAAAAATCCGAATTTGGGACGGGAATAAAATGAATCAGATTTGTGCCAAATAGAAAGAAAACGGCAGAGGAAGATGCCACAGAGGTGAGCAAGCAAAATATTATCATTTCAGTGCAAGATGAATGGAGTTTGATTTGTGACGAACAATTGTGTCTCTCCGAGTTGAATGACTGTACCACAAACTATGTAGCTACAGCCAATCAGTTGTATCCATGTTTTTCAAGTTTTGTATAATACAAAGTGATTGGGCAATTCCGATGTCTCGCTCACCACTGGTATCACGCGTAACCTTCTTCTTCTTTTCTCTTATTATATATCTCCCTTTTTACTGTACAATAATTGAACACTCTTGTTTCCCTACACAAATCTGAATAGAGAAACCAAAAAGATTGGTTTGCACGATCCCTCCGGGAATCATTTCCCTGCATCTTCACAAAGTACATCCTGCAGTCACGGCAATTGCTCACGTAGTGAAGAGAAACGGACTATTAGGAGACACAGTTGCTACTAACTAACGAATTTTTGTGACCTAGACAGAGGTAAAGAAAGAAATCATCCAAGCCGCTTACGTAGATAGAGGATTTGATTACGAATGGCCAGTGCTTCTGAGTAACTGAGCAATCGTTGGTTGTTACTAGAGTATATATATATATATATATATATATATATATATATATATGCAGCGAAATGATCTCGGGCACATTGTGCAAACTAACTATTTTTGGCTTCTCTGTGCAAAAATTGTATGACATTTCCGAAAGGGAGTTGCCGTCAACTAGAGGCTGCCATTTTTGGGGGGAGTGCCAGGCAGTTGCAAGATTCCAACCCAGGGACATAGGAGACTGAAGTTCACTATGACTACGGTCTGACCACCGATGACCAGTTACTGTTTGTGTACAGCGCATTGTGAACGCCTCCGTAAAACCACCAAAAATCTATACGAAATAGAATTAGCAACTACAGTCGACGAACATGGTATTAACTTTGTTCAATAGAGAACCACATCCATCCTCATGGTAAGCAGATTGACTGTGTCAGTATTTTCTGCGCCTAAAGAACAGGGTTGGGAATTCTGATTAGCATAACTCCGAATTATGGTTACGTAACAGCTTCTAGGGATATATAAAAAATCGGTCCAACTTCGTGTTCAGTCGTCGGTCACGATAATCTCTGAATGTGTTTGTGCTATCAGATTTATTAGCTGCGAAAGGTTTTATTCTGCTATCTGTTGTAATAGTCATCGGAGTGTTCTGCCAGTGCAAAAGTCACCGCGACTGCTGAAGAGCTGAAGCACACAGCAGAATTCTCCGATTGATTGTATAGATTCACCACTACCCAGACCAATCCTTTGGTGGAGTCGTGAACGGAGTATACAGTTGTACAGTTCACCGATGAATGCAGTTTGCAACACACATCATTCGATATACGGTCACCTTCGAAGGTCTGACAAATCTATGGACGATTTTGTCGCTGCTTTTTGGATTCAGTTATCTTTCGCTTATTCGGCCGACTTTGAACTTGAGTGCATTTCGCCAGGCTCAATTGTGTATGCGAAACAAGCCTTGTTCTTCGTGAAGCACATCAGTTGAGTGAATAGCTCCGACGTGACGAGTATCTAGGCCAAAGGAAAATATTGATTTATGCACCAAGATCTAAATTACAGTTCAGCTACTACGATCACCTTTGGTAAAACGGGTATCATGGGGAATATGAGACCTTACGAATTTCCCCTTCCAGAAATATTGTAAATTCATCGCATACTGCATAATAAAATCAAAATTTTGTTATTATTATTATTATTGATATCATAATCATGATGTAAGCCAAGTGAGTGAAGTGGACATTATTCTAGGTGCTTGCTTGCGGAATAGCGGACGAAGTTGGAACTCGAAATGTTTTGTCAGCTGGAATCGGTAGGAAAACAAATCGGTATACAATGAATGGTTATTTGCCTGATTAACAGCTCCTCGAACTCCACCTTTCAAGCACAAACCTCAGGTCATCCGATCAGCCCTGCACTCAAAAGCATCGGACGCGAGTTCCTCTCTGGTCAGAGCTCGTCAGTGGTGCATATCTTCCGCCGCACGCAGAGCTTGAACCCGGGGCCTTATCATCTCGAAAGCTACGCACTGTTTCATAGTGTCTTTCCTTTGGTGTACGGGCAAATCACCAGACCGTCCCTCCGTTTAGATCATAGAGTCATGTTCCAGAGGACTAGTGAATATAACCGGAGAGCTATAATTATAAAGATCGTGAGCATTTTGACAACGAACAGATGCCCCGATATATTCCCGAAACAAAATCAATGATCGGAAGAAGAAGAAGAAGAAGAAGAAGAAGAAGAAGAAGAAGAAGAAGAAGAACTAATCCAACGGGGTTGTGCACCAGTTATGGTTCGAACACAATCGGGAAGAGAAAAGGGAGCTGGAGAAGGGAATAAACAAGGGGACTTGTCGGTGTTTAAAACGAACAATTTAATGTCAGTCAAGGGATAACTCATTTCCAAATGGCGAAAATTAATTCTTGTACAAAACAGAAGTCAGAAAGCTCAGTGTGGATATACGCCAGCATATGCATGCACGCACGCAAAGAGATTCAGAGTCCACTAGACAGACAACAAATAAATCGGATCAAATCTAGTTGCAAAGATCATTCTGACTGTCTCTTGTTATGTTTAACGAGCGTGTGTGTGTGTGTGTGTGCAAGTTTTGGCCCACTTCAGTATGCTCCATTTGTCTCCTCTATGCCTGCCTTTGTATCTCTGATGGCATTCATCAACGATCAGTGTATACGTGGAAACGAACCAACAGTTCCCAGAATGACGAGATAATCAGTGCTTATTGTGCATCGGACGTGGTGTTAGTACACACGGGAATTCATCCGCCTCCTTGCCCCACTTCCACCACCAGGTCACGTGAACACACATGAGCAGCTCAGGAGCAGGTTAGTTAATCCAATCCCGTCTAATGTGGTCTGATCCGATGATTGATAGAACAAGAGAACCGTCTTAGCCTAATTTCTCTTCTCACACGAGTTCAACTCAGCGAGCATACGAACGTGGCCACCAAGATTTGGCGTGACGTGAATCTGTGTGTGTGTGTGTGTTTCTGTGACTATATACCGTCTGTCAATTCTTTCGCTGAGCTCATCAAGTCTTAGAGTAGCTGTCTATCAGCTATTAAATCTTTCCCGCCTATCAAGAGGCGGATACTTAAACAGGGTTCGTTAATGGTCTGAGTGACAGATAGACTTACTTTCGTGGAATGGAACGTCTTTTGACTCTCTCTCTCTCTCCTTCCCCTCTGTTATATTTCTGTTTCTATTTGTTTGATTTGAACGTGCATGAACCATTCGATAGGCATCATTATGGGTCACCTAAACTGCCCTGTACGTTCATATTTGTATTTTACACGTATGTGTTCGTTTGAGAGGGTCAGAGAGAGAGAGGGGGGGGGGGGAGAGAGAGAACGAGAGAGAGCTAACTAGAAGATAAGTGGTTGCCCGCATTTGAGGTTTGGCCCTCAAATAGCCCGTGTATAGATAGTACGGGCATACCTTCAGTGACTGTAATGAAGCTCATTTTTGGTATTATATCAATTATCCGAGTTCATTCATGCATACCAATAGCATCACAAATAGTCTTAGTCAGCGATCTACTTTAGACGATCTATGATATGCCACAGAGAGCTCACAAATTGTGGCTCGTGACAAGAAATTTCGCAGGAAGCCCATCCCAATGAATTCAAGGTAGCCCGTTTATATGGGTTGTGTATTAAATCGGCTGTTGGCAGCCATACAGGTGTTTGATTAATGTCACTGTGGGATCCCATTGATGCACTTACTGAACGTTTATGTCCATGGAGTTTTGTGCGTTGTTTGATATTTGGCAGATCGAACACAAGCAATCTTTCCCCGCGGAAAGACACTGATCTTTCGCGTACTACAGTTGCATTTAGTCCTAATCAGCCTTGTCAGGATGGTGTTGTCAAAGGTATTCTGAGCAACGCAAAAAACCCAACATCTCTCGGAAGAGGATTTTCTCCCTGGAGGAATGCTTCGCTGCAGGGTAGTGCACGAGATCATGTATCACAACACGTTGGGTACCTTGTAACCATTGACCTATCCAATCATCGGCGATAGACTTCTACAGTAGCGAAACTTTAAGCATTTCAAAGGTTCAAAGTTTACAATAGCCTCCAAACAGCCTAGATTCGACTGTGATAAAGAATTCATATTCCGGGTTTGGGGAAAAAAATGATACCATTCCTATCCACGTTCGAAATTGGGGGCGAAGATGACCCAATGAAGCACGGGATAGTTATTGGTTTCATAAGTAATTTAGTGAACTCTTTGCCTTGAAAGTTGAAATAAGTCACTGAGACTAATGGCGGGCCAGAACATCATCGACCGAAAAGTAGTATATATGTAAAAAATAATGGCCGAGGTTTGCATACAAACTAATAGTTTTAAAATTTGCGGTTCACACTGTCCCACGCTTGTGAGTCGATAATGTCCAGAAAATGACGAATTCGACCACTTTTCGCTTCATATTCGTCACTTAGAGGTACGATAACCCGAGTTACTTTCGTATTTATCGGGAATAACATGATAGGTTTGGTTAGCACAAAACATGTATGCCACAGAGCAACGCTGGAAGTGGGAGATAGACTAATTCCCAAACACCACGACGTATTTCAAATTACGACAAGACCTTTACGTGTAAGCAATACTTCCTTTTCATTACATAATCACATCAGTATTATGGACACTATTATAATGTTTCAGTAAATGGGGTGGAGGTCAACTCGAGACCGTCAATCGGGGAAAGTACACTGTGTTGCCCTTCTAACCACCGCTGCCCATATATACATATGCATACGAATGTTCATTATAATAAGGATTATATATACATACTGGTGTCAAACTAATAATTGCGAGGCGTGTGCACAGAATAACCCTCATATACGTTGCTGATGCATGGAAAAATCGAAGATCCGAATGGGACATTGGGACTCGGCTTGCGACACGACTTAAAGGTAGTTCAGAGTGCAGGAAGTCGACCAATAATTGCCGTGGGTTTTAATGGTCGGGTCCATCAGAAGTAGCAACAGTGTCACAGCAAATCAGCACCGGAAAAGTGAAATTCTAACCTTCCTACCCCGACTGAGTGTTTAAATCCCATGAAGTCAATGACTTGTAATTAGAAAAACTTGGATAAAACCATCAATCACAGGGTGAACAGTGAATATCAGATGCGTTACTACGATAACTATAATTATGACTAAATGGAGTAAGAACTTGCATTTTCTTTGTCCGAAAACAGCAAAGATTCCGTGATAGGTCATCCGTTACATGATTTAGCAATGATAATATGCAGATGATGGAGAAAAAATAACGATTGCGATTGAATCAATAAACCGTGCTCGTCAATGAATTACTAAATGGGAAAGGAGCAATCACGATTAGGTGAGCTTTTCGCCCAATTCGTTCACATGGTGATCTCTCGAAACAATCAGCCTGGTTAGATATTGGAATAATCGAGTCATACATGGTTGTAATTCGGGAATATATATATATATATATATATATCAATTTAAATTTACTATGTGTAACAGAGTGGGAATCACTGCGAGTTAGAGATGAATGTAGCGTGTGTGTGTCATCAGAAAGTGTAGTGCTGCACAACCATTCATATGTAGAAAAAATGGATTATTTAGACGAAATTCAATAATTCACAATAGGATATGTTACTGGAATGATAAATGAATTTAAGGAAGTGTCTGATGCACACAGACACAGAGGAGCAGTATAACCAGTGACATAACACACGAGAATGAATAAATTTGGAGGTGAATTGGTATGTCCAAGTAGAGATTTTAGGCGAAGATGTAAAATGTCAGCTTACTTACTTTGAAACTCATATCTTGTACATGATGGATCTACTTGGCACTGGGCTGTTTCCACTTTCGAACCTCCGATCATGAGTATTGGATAATTTGATTTTGATGTGAATTTACGATTTATCGAACACAGTACTTCTACACACTTGTTGGGATCAAGTACTAAATTTGTTTTGTTGAACCATTGTATGGTCTTGGGGATAGAATATTGCATTTGGATGATATTGGGATCGCTCTTTGGTATTCAGCACCGATTACAACATGATTGTGTGTTTGAATGTGGACAATTAGGTGATGGAGTAATGGTCATGCATATGGCAAGCGAAGAAAATGGTGCTAATATATTATTTCGTAGTACACCGGTATTGACAGGGATTGCATATGATCAGTACCCATTGGGATATGTGAAGTGAGGCCTGTTGAACAAAAATTTCCTCAACTAATTGAAAAGGGCCGAGGGTATCAGTGACTGACCTAAAATCGATCGCAAATGCTCCCTATTGAGAGAACTGAAACAGCTTCTGAACCAGTTGCAAAGCATCGGGCCTATCCATTTTTGATCAAAATGCGATGACAGTTAGGAGGCATAAACATTGCCCCAATGTTAGACGATAGCAACTGAATCGGCCTTAGGAAGCTCTGAAGTAAGGCTTATCGAAAGTGACAGCAAAGTCGATGGCCTTCCTACAGACTATAATTTCCACTACGAGAATTCTACGGTTCTTCGCGCATCCTCAAGAATCGGCGGGAGTTGTCATCAATAAGTGCGTGATCTTTATATGCCTCGCTCAAACTGTACTCTTGTAAACTGTGGCCTACACCGACACGATCTCCGACCAGTCGTGTTTGGGATCTCATTCAGAACGGTCTTCCACCAAAAGCGAAGACTTTTCGTTGCAGAAGTTTGTTCGGCTTTCCGTTAAAAGGCCATCTCCGGAATCACTGCCTTCTTCCTGATAAGCAAACCCAGAGCATTTTTACATCTTTAGTGGAGGCCAATAGACTGTTGGGTGGTACTGACTGATGCGTCACCAACACGCAGCTGGCCTTTGCTTGCAGACCGGAACATGGATTTCTACTTAATTGGTTGGTTCAATAGGTGACCTGTTTTGACCAATCACGTGCAAGATCAGCCTTAGCAAATGGAGTGCTATTTTTGGAGACCCATTCCCATAGTGATTCAATAAGGCTGGTTTGAGCGATGTTGGGAACATTTTACAGACTGCGACTCTTTAAGGGTGTTACTTCTCAAGGTTGAAAACCAATGAAAAAGTAGACATCGGATTGCGTTCCCAGAATTGTGGGAACATTTGACAAACAGTTACTTTCTGAGAGTGAGACATTTGACAGACTTGAGTGTCGTACACGAAATGGCGTTAAGCCACTCACCCTGTCTGTTCACGATTTTGAACCGAACAATTTAGGGTGACCAAATTTGACATGCTGATGTGTCAGTCTACTAGTATACAAGCGAATATTAAGCATAAACAGATGCATCCAGTTATCCCGGAAAATGCGCCTCAGGTTTTGGGAAATGCTGTGGAACCCACTGCTGAACGAACGGGACTAACACCGACATGGTTTGCAAACGCAACAGCCTTCACCGCTGATGACTCATTTTGAAAAGTAGGAATGTGTTATTGAAAAGTGTTCACGTCTCTCGTGTATCATAGAAAAAGTTTACCCAAACCATAAATTAGGATTAGAAGTAACAATCTCTCACTTATCATACAGAAGAATGACACGAGATCCACAAGGGTCCCCAAGTTGGAACTAGGAAAACTACTCGCAGACAAAAAACTGGCGAGGATGAGCTTAGGTCAGATTTCCAAGAAAATTTCCGGATCAATAATTTTCCCGTTTTTATTGAGGGATCCCATTCATAATGTCGCAGAATTCGACGATAAAACTCCGAGCACGTCACAAGAAGACTCTTCCTTTGTGTACTGAAGCAGCAGCGGTCCTTGTAGCTGAACGGAAGCATTTGGCGTGTACAATACCTCCTACAGTCTGCACCGTCTCTACAGTGTAGAAAGATGAGATCCCTGTCTTGGGTAAACTCTGTGAAGTTTGTGTGAAGTACAGGAGAAGCGAGCGGGCTGAATACTAGACCGAAGTAAAAAGCTATCTTAGAAGGTCCATCTTCTAAAGCCTTTGTTCAAGTGTCTAACCACGAAGCGGCCCAACGAGACCAGAAGCTTTCGTTCTCTGGAAACCAGCGATGGTTCATACGCCTTTTGGAGAAAACCCGTGTACAAAACGAATTGGTCACCTACGGCATGGCTGTTATATTTCTCTTCTAAATACCCTTGTATAACGTGAACAAAGATAAGGAGCATGGGCTGCATTGGTGGGCCAAATCCTCCACAACGTAGAATTCATGCACTTACGCACATTTTTTCTCGCCCGGAGGAAAACCTCTCCCATTATCGATCGACTACGTCGCCGTTGATCGTCCTTTGTTAATTATTTATGGAATCAATACCCTCTTTATTCAAGACAAACCACCGCAAATCAGAATATATATATATATATATATATATATATATATATATATATATATATATGTAGAAACTATCCCGATTACTTGAACTTTCAATATAACAGAAAACGTGGTCTCACTAGCTTTACGCACGATATGGGCTGTACACGGCTACGGGCAGCAGAACAAATTCCAAATGTATAACCGTGTTTATCGTAATTTCGTGGTTCTAAACAATGCAATACATAAAAATACATAAATGCAATGACTTACAGCCAGGTGAGCAACCAAGGGCAACAGTACAGAAAGTTATCCGAAAAATCGGGACAGCGCGGTCATAAACGGTCCACTCAGCAAGGAGTCATGCGAAACTGTAGCGCAGCGCGGTTGCGGTACAGACAGTGGGTCAAGAAGCGTAAGTGAAACGTTCTGCAAATTTTTCTTACAAGGGGAATGTAGAATCATAGAACAATCGAGTCGGGAACATAACGTAAAATGTTCACGCACCATACGTCGGAAAGGGGTAAATCTGAACTGTGTCAGTACAGTAAAAACAGGGAATTGGATCACAAGTATTCGAGGTTCATGAGGGATATACACGCTACTCACGAGTAAGACAAGCGAAGATGTCGTCAAAAATACAAATTACAAAAAGTAATTTACACTGCCCCCGGGGTCAGGGAACCTCACCAGCCATATTCGTAATTGAAGCGTCACCTTCCAGCAAGCACAGTTGTCGTAGATCTCGTCGGTGAATGCCGTTAGCAGTGCGTACAATGACTTCTCTTGTTCGGCCGTCGCTTCCAATGGTGGCGCTTTCCACGATACCCTTACTTGGTGAAACATGGCTTCAGTATCTGCAACCAGGGTGTACCGATACTCCCGGAACCCCGGAAGAACTCCATATAGACTGTTGACGAGGTCTGGACTCGTCAGCAGTTGCTTATTCAGGGACGTTTTGTTGCATTCTGCAGCACAATCGAATACAGCTCTAACCTTCGTTTGATCTCCGTGCTTGTACACTCCATGGTGTGCCAGATACAATACATGCGGGCCAGTCAAGTTCTGTTCTGAGCCGGATACAATCTCAGCGTAGCCTTTCGTAATGTACTCGTTGACCATGGCTGCGCATTTTTCTTTAAGGTCATGGTCCCTTTCGAATCGCTTCTTGAGAAACAGCAGTCTCTTCGGTGCAACATCCTTATTATCCGGCAAGCATTGCCCACCGGGCTTCCATGGCAGGGCCATTTCATAGTGGCCGTTGACCCAAATCATTGAGGCGTTCATATGACGTAAAGCTGTTTTATCATCTTCTGGCATACTCCGTTTGATGAAAGACTCTTCCACGAACTCAGAGTTGAACATACGCTCCGAGCTCATATCCAATTCAGTGGCCGTGACATGACTAACATTGGCCGTCGCCTTACAAGGACGTTGGCACGAAGTCGGTCCTAATATCACCCATCCTAGAGGGCCTCTCACGCCATAAGGATCATCTGGACTGCCCGTTCGTTGTTCTAGCACCCAATGTGCCTTTGGAACGTCGGCACCAATGAGAATACGGATGTCGGAGTCATCAATGGCTGGCATCAGGACTTCTTGCAGATGACTCCAAACTTCTAAATCTTGCTTTAGGTTGAGTGGTCTCAGTTTAGGCAAGTTTTCTACTGCCCACGCTCGGCGGACTTGGATGACTTCCTGACCGTCTAGCGAAGTTAATGTAAAGGATACAGTGCGCGCTTTGGTTACACAATTACTATCGATGGTCTTAACCGTCAGAAGCTCGGGCTTCCCATTGAGACCCAATTTTGTCAGGAGCGACTGGTCTACGAAAGTTGTGTCCGATCCATTGTCCAGCAATCCATTCACTGTGACCTCCCCTAAAGGACCTCGGAGGCGGACTGGCAATATAGCAAGGGAAATTCGACGGCCGGCGGTACTTTCGTCTGCTAATACGTGACCAACCGAAGCAGTGTTGTCTGTTGGCAGGTTTTGGTCACGATTAGATTCTGGGGTTTTTGGTCGATGTAGCATCGGGTGGTGTTGGCCTACACAGCCCTTCAGGCCACACGTCTTTCGCGAACGGCAGTCTTTAGTTACATGATTAGGCTTTAAGCATGGAAAACATAATTTCAGCTTCTTCACGGCATCATACCTGTCTATTACCTTTAAGTCTCGAAATTCGCTACACTGGTCCACGTAGTGGGGATTTTCACATATAGGGCAAACTTTGTTGGGGGTCGGCTTAGGACTGGTGCTAGATGGCTTAGTCTCGGTTGACATGATTGTGGCTACTCGCTCGGTGGAGTATAGACTGCTAGCGGGCTTTCGAGAATCTGGTTGTCTAGACGCAGAAATGGCCGGTCGCGATACGTAAACGAGGCTAACCAAGGCAGCATCACCCTGATCGCTGACAAAACTCGTTAGTTCATCGAAAGTGGGCTCCCGTCCCGATCTGAGAATGAAGGATGCCCGGTCGAACCATCTAGACTGAACACTGGTGGGCAGTCGTTGCACAATAGCGCTCAGCGTCCGGCAGGCATTCAGATCAGCCTGGTAGCCGAGGCTCTTCATCGTGGCCGAACACACCTTCATCTGATCCGCCAATTTTACCAGCGCCTTGGTATCAGTTTGCTTCAGCACAGAGCCGTCACTTAGCTCATCGATACATTTTCTGGCAATCACGTGAGGCCTGCCGAACCGGCGTTCTAGTATGCGTATGGCTTCGTCGTAGCCTTCCTGCGGCTCAAGCACCGTGCACCACCGAATGGCTTCAGCTGGCTCCCCCTCACAGGCCGAAATCAAGTAATCGAGGAGGTAGGCGGGGTCGTTATTGTACCTAGCGACTGTGGACTGGAAATTTCTCATGAACCCAATGAAATCCATGGGGTTTCCATCGAATTTGACTGATCGGCGAGCAGGCAGGCTCATACAAGCTTGCAACAGCCTGGCGGTCTCGCTGACGTGGTCGAATTCCCTGGATTTAGCGGGCAGAACACGTATTCCCGGTCCGTTCAGTGTAATTTGGTCTTCCTGCCTTGTTTTTGACCCTGGTAAGGACATAACATAATCGTGAACAACTTTCAGTCTTTCACTGCGAGGTGGCGTAGGTGGCAGTATAGGCTCCGATCCAAAACTGCAGTTATCGTCGGACAATTCTTTGACGATTTCATCCATGACTTCATTTATGCGTTTGGCAGCCTCGGCCTCCAGCTCTAACTGCTTAATCTTCAACCTGGCCAGTCGCAGTTCACGTTGTAGCTCTGGTCTGGAGGCTGAGCCATTTGCTGACTGAGCCGCTCGGCGGTTTGCTGGATGAGCCTCCATGCGGTTTGCTGGATGAGCCTCCATGCGGTTTGCTGAATGAGCCTCCATGCGGTTTACTGAATGAGCCTCCATGCGGTTTACTGAATGAGCCTCCATGCGGTTTGCTGGATGAGCCTCCAAGCGGTTTACTGAATGAGCCTCCATGCGGTTTGCTGAATGAGCCTCCATGCGGTTTGCTGAATGAGCCTCCATGCGGTTTGCTGAATGAGCCTCCATGCGGTTTACTGAATGAGCCTCCATGCGGTTTGCTGAATGAGCCTCCATGCGGTTTACTGAATGAGCCTCCATGCGGTTTACTGAATGAGCCTCCATGCGGTTTGCTGAATGAGCCTCATTGCGGTTTACTGAATGAGCCTCCATGCGGTTTGCTGAATGAGCCTCCATGCGGTTTGCTGAATGAGCCTCCATGCGGTTTGCTGAATGAGCCTCATTGCGATTTACTGAATGAGCCTCCATGCGGTTTACTGAATGAGCCTCCATGCGGTCTGCTGGATGAGCCTCCCTGCGATTTGCTGACTGAGCCTCCCAACAGTTTTTCCGCAAACCAGGCAATTCATCATTAAAAGACTGTATACTGGACGTAAATGACTTCATTCCAGGCAATATTGGTTACTGGCTAACTGTAGAAACTATCCCGATTACTTGAACTTTCAATATAACAGAAAACGTGGTCTCACTAGCTTTACGCACGATATGGGCTGTACACGGCTACGGGCAGCAGAACAAATTCCAAATGTATAACCGTGTTTATCGTAATTTCGTGGTTCTAAACAATGCAATACATAAAAATACATAAATGCAATGACTTACAGCCAGGTGAGCAACCAAGGGCAACAGTACAGAAAGTTATCCGAAAAATCGGGACAGCGCGGTCATAAACGGTCCACTCAGCAAGGAGTCATGCGAAACTGTAGCGCAGCGCGGTTGCGGTACAGACAGTGGGTCAAGAAGCGTAAGTGAAACGTTCTGCAAATTTTTCTTACAAGGGGAATGTAGAATCATAGAACAATCGAGTCGGGAACATAACGTAAAATGTTCACGCACCATACGTCGGAAAGGGGTAAATCTGAACTGTGTCAGTACAGTAAAAACAGGGAATTGGATCACAAGTATTCGAGGTTCATGAGGGATATACACGCTACTCACGAGTAAGACAAGCGAAGATGTCGTCAAAAATACAAATTACAAAAAGTAATTTACAATATATATATATATATATATATATATATATATATATATATATATATATATGGTGTTGATTGTGATGAATATAAAAATTCACTCAGTATATAGTTCGAGCTTCGTGTAGTAATTAAAGCATATCAAACCATTGGGATTATATTCATTTAATCGAATCTTCCTCTTGTTTACGCCGATTCTTGGCTGCACTATGGGTGGTCGAATACGAGTGACCTTGGTTACTAGAGTATAAAGTTCTGAGCAAGATAAGCCAAAAAGTAAACAAGGTACGGAAATGCAAATAAACTGATCAGCAAAATCACTTAAATTATCCCAGACTAGATTTAGATTGGGTTACTACCTAAATATTTGGCTAGAAGCAGTTTTTTCGGCCATTATAGCTTACATGATTGTGCCTACATGAGAAGGTTAACAGAAATTAATACGTAATTTGGAAATTCCATGGTATGTACATTTTGAAACTGCTTCTCAGCGATGACTGTCAAACATTTCGAAAATTGGGAATTCCAATTCGCATCGGTGTGAACGCTTCAAGGTCACCTAGGCGCGCCTCGTTAATCGCTTTTATTCTTACCGTGATAGTGATGAAACCGAATTTTCTCGGCACCTCCATAAAAAGGACCAAAGTAGAATTGAGGAGACCTATAATTTTGATTTTTTTTTTCTTGCCTTGCCTTACTCAGCATTTTTAACACGAATAGGAGTACCAGTTATCGGATAAATCACGGAAAAACTACTCCCAGTACTCATTTCAGAGTTAGAAGAACTGGGGAATAGAATGAATAGGAGGATCTTATATGCATTTCACTCATAAAAAGTGCCAAAAAAGCCTGTCCACAGTCCAGACCCAGAATATTACCAGGCCCTCTCATTTCCCATTGGACGTAAGGTAGCAACAATTTTCAATGCTGCTAGTATCACGTAATATGAAGGCTGCTTTGAACGCTTTATAAAGGAGGGTACGTACTGACTCCACCAAGGGATTCACATTAAGAAGTCTGTCATTCAGAAGATGGTTTTGTCCTTCACGTGTGTGTTTGGTAGACGGCGATCCGAGGCGGGCTCAGAATAAAGTCCTTTGGCAGACATAATTCTCCCGAAAAATTCTCCAGTCGGATACCGATTTATCACATCAACGGACACCATCGATTGCAATCGGTATAGAACGTGTTTAGCTTTGTTGGTGAACTTCTGTCAAAGGTGCCTTGACTTGGGGAGAGGGGGGTGTATATCTTCACCGTTAAAACCAAAAAAACCGAATTCCATGCAGAGAAGTTACCTGGATAAGTAATAATTCTGCAAGATGACGCTTCTTGCTATGATTCACCACAGGGTTGTAAATAAAGTCACGCCAAACAATTTGTCTGTTCATTATTCACGGCAAGACCTGTGAAAGCATGAGCAACGTAAAAGGTCCATTCAGCACAAGTATCCTCTATTGGCGCAGATTTGAATGTAACTTTAAAATCCTCTGTAGTTTAAGCGGAGTATTCACTTTTTCGTTGCTCTGTTGGGCGGTGTTGTTTGTCAGGGTCTGAGAGTATGGATTTCTGGGGACGACCTGAATTCTTGGGGAAAACCCCAAATAATGGAATAATTGTATTAACCACTGAACAGCAGTTGGCGTTGTTATCCGCACGCATAGACTGGACAAGTAGAAACATATCTGACCGGACAATATTTCAATAAACGAGTGCTAGGCTGAAGGAGCCGTTGTCAGCCACAATCACTTCAAATCTATCGGTCACACGGGCAGTTACACTACATTTGAGCTATTACCGGATAACCGGCTTGGTTCCCAATCACGTAAAACGTTATTTAACTTTCTCGATATTCCGGATTATCAGAAAGGCATTTTTCCCCTAATTCAACGAAAAGAAATCACCTGGGTTTTTCAGGACGACTCTTCTTGTTCTGTCTCAAGAGAAGTTCGTAAATAAAGTCATGCAAAATCAATTTGTTGTGCATTATGTAATGTAAGACTTGTGAAAGCATGTGCAGCTTCAAGGTCCACTCAGCACAATGACCCTCTAAGAACACAGATTTGAACGTGACCTTAAAATCCTCTGTAGTTTGAGCGGAGTATTCAAAAATCTATCTACATACTGACTATTGGAGTCAAAAGTGCAACATATGATGAAGCATAAGAAAGGAACGTATCTCATCACTAACACGGTGGACTCCATGTAGATGAGACAGCAAAAAATCCTGAGTAGGGAAGGCAGATCAAATGTTGAATACTGTGTGTGACCAGTGTTCCTAATAAAAATTGGGCTAATTTATCATAGGAAAATCTTGTTTTCCCTCAGAGGCTGGCACTCCCAACGACAGGTATTGGAGAAAATACGGTTTCGTCTGAACTTTTGACATAGTTATTCACCACTCACAAATATACCACAAAAGCCACAGTCTTGGTTCCTCGCTGCTGCTTGCTAGCAACGGCTCTTGTGAAGTTGTGTAGTTCTTCGATTATGCTGTCGTGTAGGGGAACCTACTTATCCAACACCCGTATGCATCAGTTTTGACAACATCTGCATAACGGCATTAGCCCAGTATCAGGAGGCTGCAGGACTGGGTTGGCTCTACACAGAAACTTGCACGGGAGGAGAAAGCTTTAGATGAAGCAGATAAGTTTCGATACATTGGTGATTGCATCACACCAGGTGCTCGAATATCCGATGTGCTGTTGTTACACACACGAAATGCATGTTTTACCTTAGCCAATTTGGATCACTCTAGGCTTCGGTATGACATTCGATTATTCATCAAGGCTTCATTGCGTACTGCAGTAATCAGATCTGCCCTTTTATCAGGCTCCAAAACATGGCCTTTCTGGATAGAATATACCGGAAAACCGTTCACGTTTGAGCATCCATATCGTCACAGCACTGCTTGAATCTGGTGGGAATACAATGTCAACAATTTTGGGGTCTGGCCAAGGGTGTTGTTAAGTGGAGCAAAAAACACTGGGATTAATCCTAAATCTGAGCAGAACAAGATGGTTGGGTCATGTCCTCGACCAATTAAAATGTGCTAGACTCCTGGATCGGGGTCCACGAGACCCACCCATCAGATCGCTGAAGACCTTAATTGACATGACTAGTTGCCACGACTAGTGGTGTGGCTGCACTCCGGCTCTTTTGTCGTTCTCATGATTTTCACTGATAACTTTTTTGTGTGCTATTTTGTTCTTTGTGATTCTATTCCCTTTTGCCCTTGACTCAACGATGCTAAGAGGTCTCAGCTGAGAGCAGAGCACGAAAGTGTGAGAATGATGATCCAAAGAAGTGAAGTTAACTATAGATCATCTTTGACTGCAGACAACACACTGCGCCGGCTTCTCTACTTACGGTTTGTTATCAAACCTAGTCTACTGCAGCCCTTGTGGTTAGTTGGTTGTTGGTTCAATTGCTTCACAGTAGACATTGTAGTTCGTTCTTGTGACCACGGATAGTCAGTCTCACTTGTATGTTCATCTGTTATAAAAATAATTTCCCGACGAAACTTACAAAAAGCGAATAACCTCAACTCTGACACACACGGAACGGCACCATTTTTGTGAATCTGCGCACAAAATCTTATGCTGACTGGTCGCCCTTCTCGTCTATGCACGAACACCACACTTGCTTTAATACCATTTGTGCTCTACCAGATAAATCTAGTTATAAACAATCAAACTGTGAATCCTTTGTGGCAGATGTTCTCCATCAATGCATTTTGACTGGATAGTTACCGTGATCCATTTGCAACAAATCCAAAGCTCCGGAAATGTGCACGAATGTCACTCACACTTCATCAGTAACAGTCAAACAGCAATTATCCCTGATAACCGTTCTGTCCACCAATGAGAAACCCAGATGGAACGGAACCATTTGACCAATGGTGGTCCCACGAGCATGGCAGTGAACTTTAGACTCACCTGCCCAGGGTTCGAATCCCCGGGTTATCGCCGTCTCGGTTGCTGTCACCGTCTCGGTCGCTGTCACCGTCTCGGTCGCCGTCGCCGCAGTTGGTGACTGGTCCCAAATGGCAGAGTCAAAATGGGCCTTGAACCCTATCCTGAAATAGGGTGCCATTCATATATATATATATATATATATATATATATATATATATTTAAAAAGAAAGGATAAGGATCAAAAGTTGGAAAAATCCACGTCTTCCTACCTTTTTGTTCAAATGGCTATCGGTGTGTCGTAATGATTCGAGTACAGCTCTTAGAAGTCCGCGAAACAAACGAGACACGAATTTCGGATTCCAACTCTGTTAACTTTCAGAATGACCCTTTTTTCCGACGAATAGAGAGAAGTCAGTACCATTTGTCATTCAACAAAAAATGACTGGACGTAACCAAGTTGACAAAATATGGCTTCTACTCTATTGGACAGGAAAATAAGCTTCCGACATTACGGAAGATCTTGTCGGTGAAATTTAACGGAATTCTGAGAGTGGTTTGTCCTTTCGACAACTCTACAGATCAAAGCAATAGTTCACAATTGTGAATTCCTTTCGTCGTCCGCTTTCACCATTCTAGGTTTTAAGGTGATTGGATAACAGTTGTTGTTTGTACCCGAAAAAAGGTCAACGTAGGCCACCCACACACAAACAAACAAAACACACCCCCTTTGTGACAAGCCGACAAATTGCCGCCGTCGCTAAACGATGATGATCTATGGGCGATTTTGAGGTCCCGAGTTAGCAGGGTTCACTAACACGTAAATAAGGGGAATACAAAACCACAGCAACAACCATTTGTGTATTAACCAGTTGATCTCGCTACACCCCCTGTGCTCTTTGCTTGTTTAGTTGCAGCCTCCCCCCCCCCCCCGCCCCTCCCCAGCCCGCTCTATCGAGTCTACACAGGATACAACCATTGTGAAACAATAGTGAAACATTCGACGTCTTCGAGAGTATGACCCCACAGCTTTGTTTGTAAAATGCTCGCGGTACCAATGTGTTGATGACATACACGTGAGTTTGAAAGCTATATAGGTCAATGAATTTGCAAATATGAATCGCCAACATATACGAAACTCCCTTTGTGACTGTTTACTGCATTATAACAACTGAGTTGAGAACAATTTTGTCACGATTTAGTGAGTACCTATTTCAGCTAAGATCAAAGTGGAGGAGAACCTGAAATCCAGGTAATTCCAGGCGTCAAGTGATTCACAACTCTGACTGACTTGAAAGAGAAATGGATGGATTTGGTTTGGTCATCATCTTTCAAAACCCATTTAATTCAAATTATTTAAAAGTGTATTCCAACCACAACATCGTCGGTAGAATATTGTTTGTGCCTGGGTGAGTTGTATACCCATTATTTATTCCTATGCAGTTGACACAAAATGTTCTACGGAAGTCAGTCGGAATAGCTTGTTGTCACGTGTATGAAGAATAAACAATTACGCAGCCTGGGTTCGAACCCGAATTTGGGACAGGCTGGATACGCATTGCAGTTGTTGAGTGTCAACGAGCCTGATAAGGTAGTTATGCATTGATCTCGTGCATTTAAATGATGCGCTAAGTGTTAATAAGGCACAATGAATCATTTCATAAACTTTTTTCTACCATCACTACTACCCACAGGGATAAAGCGGAATTATATAAAAGTATGTTTTTAAAAAGTAATTCGCAGCCAAATACGAATTCCGTCTGAATTTACTGAATCAACCGAGTTAGAAAAGTTCACACATAAGTTGTACAGGACACAACCCAATCTAAGGCACGTACATGCATGATTGTTTTTTTTATTCAGTCAATATTCAGATATATCGATAAAAAACCTGAAAACAGCCAGCCGATTATTGACGTGATGAAAGTCTGGTCAATATCTGGTCAGATAGCCATTTTATACGAGCCATCGTAGTCCAAGTTATAGAAGACAGTAAAGGAGATAAAAGCTTACATGTAGTCTTCTTTTATCCATCATCATTTTGTGTACTCATGCATACTTGCCTTTGGATTCATTCGATCGATCGACGAGGAAATTATCGATCGTTCGCAAGCTCGACATCAAACAGAAACACCACATAACCATCTCCCTTGGCTTGTCACGTATGGAGTGCTCTCACCGGACTTTCTCATTAAAGAGACCTAGCACTCGACTGACTCACAACAGCACGTTTGCAGTCAAAACCATACTAGCAGTCCACATTCCACACAATCACCAAGGTATATGGTTTTCGTTGTACCCGGCGACAGTCATGGATGCCTATCCTCCTGGACAAGGCATACCATTCGGTTTCCTTTGAATGACCGCGGTTCCCTTTCAAAAATATTACACACTGTCTTACAATAAAGAGAGAGTAGATTATTATTATTACTATCTGGCGGGTCTTGCTACTTGCGTGAATAGGCACTGACTAAGTTCCAAGCATCGTCAGACATACCCTACTGATAAGTTTTATTCCCATAGAATAATTTATCATCCAGTATGAAAGATCACCTTAAAATTAAAAATCTGTGAAAACCCAACACCTTTATTCCGTGTAGCCAGCTGGAAATCGTCAGCTGTACTGTTCCCACACTGAGTTCGTCCTAGGAATCCAATCCGGAGATGCGTGATTGCGAGCTACACAGGCACACACGCACGCACACACGCACACACGCACGCACGCACGCACGTATGCACTCAAGCACACGTACACATACACATACACATTACCATCAAACTGTCTACTTTGGTTGAATCAAAAGAGCTTGTATTATTCACACTAACATTGTGTTTTGTAGCACCCAGCTAAGTGGTTGTTGCATAAATACGCTGGTTGTAGCAGTCACCAACACAAAAACCACCACCCTATTGAAACCAGTGCAGTCACAGATGAGAGTTACCTGTACAACAAATGGCTGGTCGTGGTCTTGAAGTGTTGACTGCGACAAATAATGATCAGTTTTTGGCGTTGCATATCACATCCCTCTGAAACACACTCTTAGCTTCCCAGTCCGACCCGCTCCGACTAGAGTAATTTGTCAAATCCTGAGCTTGAGAAAACTGTGACGAATGAAAGAGCATCAATTTTACCCAGGTATCATTTGACAGATTGATTGATTGCTTCAACCGGTTCTAGCTACGATTGCATTGCATTTTCCCTAAGGCTAAATTCAACATGGAACTGATCAGTGTTCGAATTGCAAACGATTGCAAAACGGATGTTCGTTCAGATCTACTCACGGAAAGTATTTGAACACGCTTGCCTCACTTCTTCTGCATCCCCGCTTTATCCACTTGAAGCACAGTATGCGAGCAATAGTTCTCAACGGGTTCACTGTCATTTACCCAACAGCAGATCTTCATGGATAGCATTAACAACTGCCCTCAGGCCGGTGATCAATCAACTGAATGGAACGCAATCTGGCCGTTGAACGGTCGACAGTTCTATCCATTCTCTCCACCCTACCTCATGATAAAACTCAACACCACAGCTAAAACTGCACTTGTTCGCGAATGTTTTGGAATTAAAAAGATGACTTTTCCCCATCATTTTCCACCCGAAACCTCTGTGGATCCCTCAAGGTATGAAAAGCAGCCTTGTTCAGTAAATTGGAAACCGAGTTCCTTAATCTTCACTATCTGTGTGAAATGACCAGCCTTCGGGCGTGGAGATGTGCGTGAATCGTCTAATTTAGTTCGGGATTCGTCGGAACGAATGCACCGCAGATTATCAATCACTGCAAGGCGGTTTGGGACTACGGCCTTCAAAAAATTACGGTCCGGATCAGAGTGGCACACACTGAGTTGAAAAAGCGAGATAGACCTACTGAGCCGGGCGTGAGAGCAGAAAGGCTAACAGAAGGGTTGCGGGAATAATGTGCGAGAAAGAGGTGGGGTAGAGTATTAAATAGGGATTACTGAGGACAGTATTCGTGCGAATCAGTCGGATTTGATGCTGGTATGATCTGTTCCGATCTAACGAAAAAACCCTCAAGCGATAACAAGTGGAAGAGTGAATAACTACGGGACGGAGGAAGGTAGAATGTATCGTTGCTAAGTTGATCGCGAATCACATCCAAAACAGCAGCACGAAGGCAGAGCGAGGCCGTGCAAAAAGACGGTTTGTCGGCATGAGCGAATCCTTTAAAAAGGCTTTTGTGGAACTCGTTGTAACAGCCGATTTGGAAATTTAGCCTCCTGAACTAGTTGCAATATTGAGGCATTTGTTGCCTCTGTGAATCGATAAAACTTTTGAAATAATCTCGGATCTATTGGTTATTCAGCGTGACACCTGCGCTTTATACAACAGGGATGATAAACAGGAATCTGCCAGTTGAGTGATACTCTTGCATCTCATTTGCATATGGGATGACCACATGACAGGGTATTCTAATCTCTTATATGAACGGCACGTGTAATGGACGCAAAAGGTAAAAAAAATAAGTTGCACACTAAACTTCAGCAGCAGTATCAGGATTATATATATATATATATATATATATATATATATATATATATATATATATATATATATATATATATGCTGACTAGAATCTAATTTGAATCGTCTGGAGTGTGAATGGATATATATATATATATATATATATATATATATATATATATATATATATATATATATATATATATATATATATATATATATATATATATATATATATATATATATATATCCACGAGTCTAGTACGTTTTACTTGGCCGAGGACATGCCCCAACCATCTTGTTCTGCTCAGATTTAGGATTAATCCCAGTGTTTTTTGCTCCACTTAACAACACCCTTGGTCAGACTCCAAAATTGCTGACATTGTATTCCCACCAGATTCAAGCAGTGCTGTGACGATATGGATGCTCAAACGTGAACGGCTTTCTTGTATGTTCTATCCAGAAAGGTGTGGCAATTCAGCGACCATCACAAGTGATACGGTCAGGTACAGCTTCGTAGCTACATACGCTGATGAGCCTCATCCAGTCAGGATCGCCGGGGACAGGTACAGCAAGAGCCCCCTGTGATCGGTCAACTTTTAATCTACCAATTATTTTTTTGAATAAATATATTTATACAAACCAGTTCCACAAAAAAATCAACACGTTATTCCGTAGCCTTGATATTCTTGAAGCTTTGGTTTGCGTAGTTCCGGGTGGGAGCGATTTCAATACGTAATATCAGTTCGGATATTGCAAATATCACAATTGGCTTCGCGTCATAGAGTTGCCCGGTATTTAACAGCTAAATCTGCCTGGTTGTGCGTAAGAACTTCAGGAATGGAATGAGCAGCTTACGAAACGATGTGAAGAAACAGAACTAGACTGCATCCTTCATGACTGCTGACAGCAGTTCATTGGTCTCGCTGATGAAAAGCCTCGCATATCCGGCAGCTGCGGTTCCGTTCGATGAATTGAAGGCTCTGCTGCTAGACCACATTGTTCTGGTCAATTTCCAGGCTATCGGAGGTGCCAAATTTTATCCACTGGTTCGAGGTCCCGACCTCAAGTTCCGTGAATTCATCCTGACACCAAAAACATGAGCTGCAAAGTGTAATTCCGGTGATCAGTTGGAGACCCAGTTGCGTGACCGCCTCATTGCCGGTATAAATCATCCGGAGTTGCAAAGGAAGCTATGGCTGAAGCCCGACCTCACGTTCTCTGAGGCCCGTTCAACCGGCGAACAATTCGATGACGTATCCGATGCGACGGCTGAACATTCCGTAATGCACTACCGACACGTTCGTCCTCGTAAACCAGCCCGCTAAGTCAACAGCCCCAGTCGAAGCCGTCCAACAAAGTGATTCCTGAATACAAACCAGTGCAAATGAATCGTTGGTTCTCGCGTGGCTAATTCCACCTACGTCCCACCCGCCGCTTTCGTAATTTGGTATGCCATTCTTATGGAAAAGTTGGTCATATCTGCAAGGTGCGCCACAAATCCAAGTGCAATGTGACGAGTGCAACCCCTGAAGATCCGAAAACAGATGGCATTCCGGTAAACGCACTAAAGATTTCAAGTGAATCCAACCCATTTTTATACAAATCAGTCCAATTTCAATGCGGCTGGTGACATCGATTCACTGTTGACACTGGGAGCTGCGAGTTCATCATTCCGAAATCAGTGTTCCACTTGATTCAGCCCAAAGTGCTCACACAACCCACTGACGTGTATATTCACGGTGTTACCATTCACCAACTTTCCCTGCTGGGCGATACTATGCTAATGGTTCGGTTGGAGAGCGACTGCATCCCTACGCGAGTCCCTATATCTGTAGACATTCCGTCGATTCTGGGTTTGAAGGCTCTGTGTGCCTTGAAGCAAACAGTAACCCTCAAAAAACGTCCGACAATCCGGTGGATCAGCTTGTTTTCCAGCAGTTGATCGCGCACTGCTCAAACTACAAATGTGGCATGGTGGTGAAGCCCGCGAAGTTGGAAGTGGGTGGTAATCTAATGTTCCTGAAGTGTTGTTTACTGCCGTACGGCCAGAGAGACGGTGTTCCGAAGATGTTCAGCAAAATGGAACAAGACGGTGTCATTTCGCGTGTAACTTCCTCCACTTCGGCGACCCCAATGGCGGCGGTGACGAAGGGTGACGGACAGACTCCCTGGACTTGTGATGATTACCGATTAACCTTGAATCCCCGTTTACGGAGGTACGCGGCGAAAGTAATGGAACGGCGGAACTTCATGAAATGCATGCTCTGCAGCAAGTATTACTCAAAAACGGATCTGGCTGATGCGTGCTCACAAGTTCCTCTGCACACGGAATCTAAACCACAAAAAACCATCAACACTTTATGAGGTATGTTCCAATACAATTTCTTGTCTTTCTGTGTGCACGTATCATCCAGGATATTTCAGGATGCATATATGAGGTGATTCATGGTATGGATGGGGTGATGTCATATCAAGAAGATGTGTTTATTTTTTGGATCCACGAAGGAAGAACACGAATACCGACCACAAACGTTGCTGGACAGGTTCGTGGAAAGATAAGTATCTATCAAGGACCCCAAGTGCAGACCCGATGTGATCGAATTAGATTTTCTCGCTTTTACTGTCAGTGTAGACGGATACCGACCCAATCCAGATCGTTTCAAACCCCTGATTGGCATCGAGTCACCGAAAAATCAGGCGCACTTACAATCAATTCATGGATGCCCGCAATACTACTCTAGGTTCATTCCGAACTTTGCAACAAGAGACCAACCTGGCCCAGTCGTCCGATATGCGGCAGTGGGACGAACAAAGTGAAGAGATACTACGCTGTCTTATTCAAAATATCATTGACCGACTGACACTAGCCCCATCTGCACCATCTAAGCTGATCATGCTAATCCTTGAAGAGTCCAAATTGGGGATAGGAGCAGTTCTGGAACAGGATGGATGTCCAATCATCCGCTTCTTGCGTCTTCTGAATACTGCTGAGAAAGGTTATTCGCAGACACAGAAAGAAGCTTTGTCCGTTTTCTGGGTGGTACTCCGACCACTCAAATATCTATTTGGACTGAAGTTTACGATTTTCACCAACAACCAAGCCCTTTAGTTCCTATATAACTCAGATAAATCTGTCGTCAAATCCACGGCTGTTATGATTCAGTGATGGAGCATTGCTCTGGCAGTCTATAACTATGACATCCTGAATCGACCCGGCAAGAAAAACCCCCACAGACGGACTTCCTCTCTTGGTAATCACGATTCGCAGCAGCGGACCAATGCCATTTGACTTCGCCGGCTGCACCTGTGTCGCGGGAAGAATTGAGCAAGCAGACAAAACGATACTACTCGTCGGTGGTTTCAGCGATCAGAAAGGGGTGGCTACCCGAGATGAAACGGAAATTTCCTCAGTTCTTCGTATTGCGAGAGGGATTCAGTATCTAACCTGTCGAAGTCCTTTGTCGAAGTGACCGGCTTGTTATTCCGCCTTCATTGCCCAAGTCGGTTTTGGATGAACTGCACGAAAACCATTTGGGAGTGGATAAAGTGAAGTCACTGACTCGACAGATGTGTTGGTTGCTGTAACTGGATGTTGATACTTTCGCTTCGACAAAGAACTGTGATGCGTGCTTGCACAAATTTTAGTTGAGGCCAAATAACTGGAATCCATTGCCCGAAAGCTACATTCCATGGCAGAGAGTTCATGCTGACCTCTATGGTCCATTCTTGAACCGGTATCACGCTCTTATACTGATCAACTCCTACTCCAAATGGCCGAAAGTGTTCCTGACCAGTTCACCAACCACCTCGCTCGTAATCCAGATGTTACGGAAATGCTCCAACCTAGAAGGAATCCCTCAGTTATTAGTCACCGACAATGGATCGCAATTCTGTGTGGTGGAGCTGAAATACTGGCTCGATAGAATCGGATGTCAGCATCTGTGCACGGCGCCGCGCCACCTGTGTTCTAACGGCACAGCGGAAAACTTAATGCTCTCTGTGAAAAGTGCAATAACATCAGCCTCCTCGAGAACTTTGCCCGACTTTGAAGCTTTCTTCGACAATGTCTTGTTGCAGCACAGAAATGTAGTGTATAAAACCACCAAGTAGAGTTCAGCTGTCCTCTTCAAGTCCATAATACTACGGTCATCGCTGATGTGTCTTGATTTCAGTGATGTCACTTACTTCCGAGGCAACGAGCCTCGATTAACTAGTAGAATTATCACCAGACCATTTGGTCGGTCTATGGTCGAGACCACGGACCTGGATGATGCATCGGTGCATCGGCTCCACCTTAACCAAATCCATTTCGAAGTGGCGACCGACGATGTGACGAATCACAAGGCTGAGACGATAGAGGATCTAGACGGTGACCGTGCCGATGGCGGAGATTAATCTATTCCACTTGCCGAAAGGACTGCCGCAAAGGCCGAGCCACAGCCACCAGCTCCATTTCGAAGATCAGTGAGACTGGCGAGCCAAAATGACGAGGAACTCTTGAGAGGGAAGACTGCAATGAATGCATATGGCAAATATAGTGTAAATAGTCTGTTTCATGGCAAAACCCTTCAGTAAATCATGTGTGCACTTCGTCAACACTCGTCAGAGCTTGATAGCTTGCCACGTCTTTTTTCCCAGAATGCTGAAGTCTCTTATTTCCACCGGTATGTTATTTACCTAGGTCAAATTCTGGTTTTCGGGAAGAACACAATTAATCAAATTCGGGAGAGGAGTTTCGAAACATCCCTCATACCGTGCTAGTGTCTTTCAAGGTTCTGCTCTCCCTCCATATTCACTCATCACCTACGTTAGCGGCTTAACCATAGGATCCACTCAGTTCGCCTAATCGAGTAAGCCGTTGACGCTGGTTTGACTCAGTCAACGTCCCAGCTATCCGACTTAGGTTGGTTCGCTGAAAATGTCCCAACCATTCAAAACGTTTCAGAGTAATCCGATCTCCTGTTAAGTTATGTCTTATTGTAACGGGCCACAGACAAAAGAACAGGCGGCGAATATGTCGGAGGCTTCCCGGAACAGCCAAAGGGAGGCATACAGACAACTAGAGAGGAAGCAGCGAGATCCCCGGCAACCAGCAAGATAACCCAGCTGAGGGGCTGCTGACCAGGCCGTCAACTGAGACAATCGGACCAACCGAAGGGAAATGATGCCCAAGAGAAGCAAGTTATCGGCCACGGGCAACTGGCCAGAACGTAGCCGAAGCGCTCAAGCAGCGGAAATAACAATCTTGGTGCCGCGCAGTCTGGAAAAGGGCCTATATAAACTGTTGTATGTGTTTCACGACTTGATTTGTTTGGCCGGTGTCCTGCCGTGTGTTGTCATCCTTGTTACATTATGTCCAGCGCGTTTTCCCACTTCTCGACTGCGTTTAGTGGTAGACACTACCACGAATAACTATGCAGCTCGTTCGCATGTAAATCGTGTGAAGCATCTTGGCGGAAATTGACTGCTGAACGTGCACATAAAGTCCGCACATATGAATTACTCTTGGAAATCTGCTTCCATTGCTCTCTCTCACATTTTCAGACGTGTCATTTCCGCAATCTGTCATTTCTTCCTTCGTACACAAATGTATATTTCCCATTATTTTTCTCCCGTAATTTGTCCTGGTCTATTGAAAAGTGACTGCATCACTCTTCATAGGGGTCTGTGTATCATTGATTTTGCTTCAGGTATACTCTTAGGATACGTCAAGTCAGACTTACGTGGTACACATACTGTAGCATCTATAGTATTTGTAGAAATGATCATAGCCGACTGTTCACACACCCAGTGCATTGGGACCTGTATCTTGGGCAATCTCACTCGTTGACCCGTCCCACGTTTCGAATACCCCGTCCTACTGATTATTTCTATGCGAAAATGTCCTAGTTCCATTGTCTGCGTATGTTTTAGCAAGCAGAGATGCGGTTTCATCTGAAGTGCTAATTCGTTTTTGTGTGCAGGTTTTTTTCATTTTTCACCTCGCCTGGTAAAGAAGCAGAATAAAAACGTGCTCCAGACAGTCTAATAATAATAACGATAATAATAATAATAATAGCAATACTGAACACAAGGGTTCGTCAGCGATCACCGAGGCACACAACTCGTGAAGGCATTTGAGCGGTCGCACGCCCAGTTGGGGTCGTTACAGCATTTAGGGAGCGTGCACGAGGGCAGTCGGCTCAGTGGTAAACCGTGATTTAAAAGTACAAACCTAGGATCATCCGACCTCACCGTGAAATTGATCACTGACTCATTCCTGCAATCCTACCGTGTTTGAGTTCAGATTGTGACTGTTGTGTCCTAATACGACAAAGAGGAGGGCGCAACGTATTGTCACCGTGGTCATACAATGATGAGCAGAGAGTTGAAATGGCAAGATTAGCAATTTGGGAAATATTATCTTCACCAGTTGTATTGTATATGGGAGCAAAATATACTCGTGCAGTCATTGGAAACTTCGGTAGTAACACAGTACCCATTGATTGCATTAACCAATTGTATTAGCAACTCGATGACAACTGTTTTCTTACTAGCCGAGCCAAACTGTTTTATGGTAGGCCGCCAATGGGACACTTGTTCGTTCGAGTCCTGCTTGGAAATTTGCGCTCCGTAGTACTTCTCTCTGCCGGTCCTTGACTTGTGAGCTGAATTTCCTGCTGTGTACCTCGTAGTGATTCATCTGGGATCATAGTTGTCCAGTGCGTACGAGCAAAGTCCGGCGCGGTCACTTGCGGTACCAAATAAGCATTGGTTTGTTATTCCCAAAGTTATCCAATCAAAAGTAGGTTTCGAAATATGGCATTTTATATCAGTCGTTACCCAGCATAATTCAGCTACTCAAATACCTCAAGTTCTTACACGGTCAGAGTCAACGGTCAGCATGGATGCGCAACACTGTAAAATATATAGGTATCAACTGAGAAGGTGACTGTCGTAGCAGTCAACGGCAGTGTAGATGACGAATTGTAAATGTCAAATGCACTCTGTATCCTACGCTAGTGATGACATGAAGCGAGCCATTATGAGAGCCAGTCCAGATAACTTAAAAGATCACGCGTTAGACTCACAGTATTATAAGTCCCAGGTTCGAATCCGATCCGGTGAATTCATGTTGCAACCTGGAGGTGACTGAGTTTGCGTGTGTAAATTCACTAATACAAAATTATTCTAGAAGCGTATGATTACCACCTCGAGGGTCAGACGTGCAAATCCCCGCCACGACTGGGTACTTTGGTGGTAGGCAGTAATCCCAACTGCCGTTCGGCTGATTACTACACCTGACCTATTGGGGACTTTTGTGGCTATCCACTCCAAGTCTCAGAGTCTGATTGCCGGTTATCCCTAGTAGTGCGCTGGGCCTTCGTGACTACTGAATATATATATATCCCTTCCTCCGCACTCATGTGTAGACACGTAATAAAAAAGACCTGACTGATAAACTGCATTGTTTCAATACAAATTGTCGTTCACCCATCCTACCAATTTTTCACTGTCTTTTGGCAACCGTTGGAACTTTTGATTTGTGTTCCGTCTCCTGGGCCAATTTCGGGATCCAGTTATCACCTGCTAATCCGGAATACAAAATACGGGCATCGAATAATTACTAGCGATCCATAGTGAAACTATAGGTCAAAGCTTCTATGGAGGATGTTCCAGTGCGGCTTATGAACGTGTCTCCTATGAGGTCTCACAGCGATTTATCAATGATATACCATGTAACTAGTGAATAGAGAAGACTCGAGTCGGCGGTCAGATGAGAGAATGTATTCTATATACGGTGGTCCCGAAACAGTACCGTTACCAGAAATACACTAAGGCAAACGAATACCACGGCGAAGCGGAAAGCAAACCGAGTGGGTGTACCGTCGGACAGAAACCGAAAGTAAGAGTGATTAAAAATCGAGATCGACGGAAACGTCGAAAAAGTCAGTCCAGTTAAAGGTACACAACAGAACAAAAGGGTGAGGTCGAAACAAGCGTCAGAAAAGATGGTAGGGAAAATATATCCAAAGTGGTATCCAGAATATGGTACTTTTCCCAGCTCGATCTTGGTCACTACACTTCCATTGTTTTCATAGATCTATTTAGCGTTTGTACTGCATCATAAACCATTAGATTACCATACAAAATATTCTACTAAGTGAGCTACGTGGACGAAGTGTTTTTGAATTACCAAAATACATTACAGCATTCCATTCCATCTTGAAGCTGAATTAAAAAAGCTCGAGACCACCCACTGGTCTTAAGTCACATAGGGGGAGACTTAACCTCAGACCGTTTGAACAGCCATTCAGTCAGTCAGTGAGTCGGTCACTCAGACAGCCATTCACGAAAAAAGTAACACAATTGCGTAACAGGCTACTGCTGGGCATTCAATAGTCCTTTTTTAACCCAAGTTTACGTTGACTGATAACCTTTTGGCTGAAAATCCGATTACATATATTCTATCTCGTCAATATCACATTAGTACCAGCTCGGCTACGAGACCACTCCAACGGGCCTCGGGCATTTCGCGAGTGGGTCATACTGTTTGACCCGCTCAAGTCATATCAGTATATGACACCTGCCATAGTGAACTAACTTGCAGTTTGTCTTCTTCAGCAGGATTTTCCTACGAATCAACCAAAGTCTACCGGTTAAAACTAATTCTAATAGACTGGTAATAAAGCTCAACTTGGTGGATGTCGTCCAGGAAAATATGAATCACCTCTGACGTAGCTCCCTAATAGTCTTAAGGTTGATACCACAGTGGTATCAATTCGGTTTTATGTGGTTCCATAAAAATCCTCCAAATCGATTTCAGTAATTCATAGAATGTATTGTTGGCACAAGGAGCCTGAATCTCATGTAACGAAAAACCCACCTGCGTTTTTCACATCGGAAAGTCTGACGTCTCGAGCCGGAATCGAACCGGCGACCCTCCTCATACAGGGCAGATGCCCTACCAGCTGAGCTATCGCGGTCCGGACGGTCGAGTGTGAATAACACAAATGAATAATTGATAATTCGTGACTTTTCAATGTGAAAAATGCAAGTGGATTTTCCGTTACATGCGATTTCAGTAAATCTAAATTTCGTCAAGATTACTCGAAGCGAAAAGTTTGTTTGCGACTATGAAGTGAACTGCCGGAATTTCAGGTCATTCTGCTACCTGGCAGAGTTGGCAACAATTCTAAATGTGGTGTTTAGACAAAACGTTCTCCGAAGTGGTTACTACGAACATCCATGCAATCTGGAGCTGAAGCCAAAGGCACATTCAGAATACGAAAAGGCTTGACTGTGACCTGAAAACGGACTAGGGGAAGGGAGAAGTCCGGGTGGGGGGGAGGGGGAGAGCGCGATGTACGATGTGCTTTGGTCGACGATCATGAACCGTAATGTTGGCAAAGAGATGATCAAAATCGGTCATGCATTATCACAGAAAACAAGAAGAAAACAAGATAAAGCGGAACGTGCACGATCCACTCCACCCGCCGTCTTGGCACACCCCGACAGTCAGTAAAGTAACCCGAAAAATGGACTGATTTGTGCCCAGTAGTTCGGGAGTGTACTCCGTTTATCCGGTTTTCAATTAATCGCCATGACTTCTTTCAATTTCAGTGGGAAATTCACAAACTGATGACGAGGGAAAAAGCCGGTATTTCCGCCTTACAGTTTTTCAGGCGACGAGAGAAATGCTGGGTTGAAAATGAAAAGCGTCGATAGTAATCACTTTGAATTTCAACCAATAAATCAGTCATATCCAAGTGATTACCCAAGATCGACAGGCTTTGTAGAAATGTTCGCCGTGACTGGTACTCATTGATTGTGAAGTATGACTAAGGGTGCAGTAGGCAGATAGTATCTAAGTCGAAATCCCGTAATTTGAACCCATTCGATTGCTCAACAGGCTTTCAGTGGTTGTCTCAAAACGGTGTTCATCCACTTTTATTAGACCAATCTCAGTTAGTTCCACCCAAGCTCACTGTATATTGCATTCAACTGGCTTCAACAGATATAACCTGGTGTCAACAAGCTAAGCCTGTTGAAGTTGCACTGACAAACGTCAACGTTAGATCGCAAGGCTAATTGTCTTACGTCACTTTTACGCACGTTATCTATATCCCGCCACTGCTTCGCGGATACGTGCGATCAGGACAAAACGAATCTGCCCGTTTTCTGTGATAACAAAGAAAGTACAGGGTTCAAAATCAGTTCTGTTGTATTTTTTATTTGTGTGACAGACGTTTGCAAGCTACGTGCCTACATTTTAGTCAAAAATGCCCGGACAGAACTGGGATAAAATAGACAAAATCTGCAATATCAGACACCAAAATTATTTGAGAGTGAAAACGGAACAGAAAAGTCAACCAAATTTACAAAGTAATTCCCTTTTACTCTTGTCCTTGTTGATCAGTACCCGCGCCAGATAGCCCACGGGACAGTATTATACACGTTAATTCTGGAAGAAAGGTGTCCAAATTTTTCGATCTGGTTGACGAGTGAGTATAACAAAGAGATAAGCTACAATGTAATGAATGCGTTGGACTCTGTAATATCATGCGGAGATATGGAGCTACGGAAGATTCAGTACGGTAGTCGACAAGTTCAGTCAAAAGATAATTGAACGAGAGGGATGAAACACGGCTACTGATTGCGAATCCGCAGTGAAAAATTCTGAATTCTTGTTTCGAAAAGTCCGGGGAAAATCACGGGGAAACAACAGAACAGGACCCGAAGAATCCATGGCATTGGGGTGATTTACATCAGTGTCATCTTTGCAGGGTTCGGTTTACTGATCTCAAAATAGCTTCACACCGTATCATAGAAAATTCAGATTCTTGGTTGTCAGGAACAGTGTGATCAAAGACATATCCAGTCGTTTTATCTCTGCCTTGATCAGATTTGAGTGGTGTTTGACCACCAAACATCGGCGAGACTTGTGAGCGCGTTCATTTTGCCATCGGAGAAACTTCAGTAGTAGATAGACCACCCCAGGGCAGGACTCAAACCGAGTTTCAGTTGAGCAACACAGATCGAGGATAACAAGCACCAGGAGTGTCATCAGTAAAGATTGCAACAACTCGGACACAGTGAATAGAGGAAAACCATGAAAAGGCAGATTCGATGGCTGTGTTCAGTAAAAAAAAATGTTATGGGACAAAATGTTTCCAAGGCGAAACTGTACCAGATTCATTTCTGTGAAGATTCTGTAAGTATTGTGTAAATAAATTTTCAGTCCCGAAAGAAATGAGCTTGACCACTTGTAGAAGTAGTATCTTTCAGTCTAAGAGAGAATAACTGAGGATGACTGATGATAACTTTGTCCAACACCGAATTCACTCTCGTGGGGGAATTTTCGATAACAATTAAACTGAAATAAAGTGGTGGGTATGTGCTGGCATGATTAAGGTCGCCAGAAATAGCAAGCAAAATTTCATCCCACGTTATAAATGTAATGTAGAGGGAATTGATATCTGGCTGTGTGTAAAAGGCGGCGACATACATGTTAGTTAGAATTATACTTCTAGGAAAACAGTGAATAGCCCAGCGTCCTATGCCGTTTGAAGTAGGTTCGAATATAACAATAGACTTGCCACTCCGGGATGAGTTGACGTAGATTGTGCAGAATTATCAAGTTTTATCCACTCACTATTCATCCGGTTCCATTTTTTCTGATCAGTCTGTAGTCAAAAGTGCACCGGAAGTCTGGTTTCGAAACGTCAATAACCGGTAATCTCCCAGTAATACTGATTAGCCAAACTATCTATACTGTTTGAAGTGCATTTGTATATAACAAAACAATTGCCTTTCCCGGGTAAGTTGACGTAGACTGCTACTCGGCCTCTATATTTCTTCTTGTTAAGCAACACATGCTTTGGGTAGCACTGAAATTCCTCGATGCGTACCAAAAACAGTCTGCAATATTCACCTACAGTCAGGATTCTTGAACACAGCCTGCACAGGGATAAACATGAATTCGGAGCGTGTATTCCTTTCGATATCCTCGAAAAGATTAAGCGAACGTCCACACAGATCACACATTCATCTTAGCCGGAAGGGTGCCATTCAGCTAGTTCGTGTTTCTTTGTTGTTGTCCGAATTTCATTAGTATCAACCACAAGCGATTGAGAGTCATTCTTTACACGCGAAGCATGATTTTTGGGATGTAACATTTCCACTGGAGAATATGAACGACGAGTGAGCATGATTATATCATGGAGGATAACGAGGAATTCAAGAGAGACGGCAGGAGATAAAAGCATAGCACGGCCAATCGAAGGGCCCACCTTCTGGTAACCTTGGAATTCCTATGAATTTGTTTAGTTATTCCCCCGCCCCCTCTAAACCAGCACTGTTGCATTATCAGAGTCAAACATGGCAGACAATTGACTCGCAGTTTAAAGTAGACCGGCTCACACTACAACTGTCAGTCCAGCATCGTCATCCGTCTCGGACGAAGGGTCCCTCTAGTTGTTTATTTCCACAACCCCGATCGATGTGCGGGTGACACTTCGTTGACTTTCAATGCCAGTGACGGAAGGTTGTTCAATACCATATTGCGTTGGTGCAAACACGCCGCTGAGAGCCAGCGCAGACTGTGTGTGTGTGTGTGTGTGTGTGTGTGACTCATAATCGTATGTCTTGTGCTCAGGTCCTGGTTACATCTCATTAGATAAGCACCAGCGCTGCCTTTTCTTAACTGGATGTATGGAATAACTGTAAAATACTTCCACAGATGTTCAGTGGCGAGCTAAACTTTGATAGTACTTGACGAATCATTTCATAAAATTCAAATCATCAGAATGGAACTCTTGAGATCCTCAACGTGCACTGGTTTCAGCAGTCACAGCTGCACTGAAGTAGTGTCGTTGATTTTCCCAATTTTGTCTTGCATTTGATTGACGAATAAACTCGTTCTATGAGGAAATATCACAAATTCTGGGCTAATCCAGATTCTCAGAAAAAAAATCTCGAAACGAGGAAGTTTGAGAGATAATCTTAGGCTATGACATGTTCAGGAAAAGTGAAATGGTACCTAAAGAGCTTGACCATCTGACAATGAATAATGCGCGATCTTCCAGCCTTTCCTCTACAGTCAAGCACGAACCACACTGACCTTTATGACAGGAAAATATGTACACACAATTGGTGTTCACACCTAGGTTTATTTCAAAATATTTCGAAATTAGAACCACTGGTCGCTGATCTTGATGTACCTTTTGCAAACTACTCATCACTGACCGAGGTAGCATTATCAGTGCACCGTGGCTGACGTCACATCGACGGCACGTGAAACGTCGGCTGTCGAAAAGTCAAGCCCAATGGCAGGGAGCTTATACGAACCAACCAGGTTCAAGCAGCGAATACCGAAAACATTCAAGCTAATTTCCGATCGTTTATCCATCTCCATTCCGAGACAATATAGCCTCACCCCTATTCTTTTCTGTTCTGCTTGTTCATTTAACAAGTTTTTTTGGATGGCCTAAATGCAAAATTGATACAACCGAGTAATACCTATGAGGTAGCACAGAATGTGACGCATTTGTTTCCATTCTCTCCCCCCCCCCCCACCTCCACTGCAATACGATCAAAACAGGCCACTCTCCTTGATTGGATTTCTAATCAGAGGGAGCTAAAAAACTTACGCGTCATGGTTCGCCTGGACAGCCAACAACATTTTCACAAAACATTTCCGATTCAATAACATAAGAGAGAGAGAGAGAGTGCGCTCAAAAATAGTTCCCATTTTCTTTGTGAAGTTGTGAATCGTGTTCTTTTACTCAATTTCAGCGGAACCGAAGTGAACTCGTAAATGGATTACTTTGTTTAATTCGTTTTTACACAACCATTATTGATCAGTCTACTAGATGCTTGGTGTATTTTCGCTGTTGATTACTTGAATCTCTACTGATCGTTCAGTGATGATTACTCCCCTCATAGGATACTAGTGTTCCTATTCTTGCAAACTTTCTGTACGAAAATATCACGTGTACTGAAATGTACAAGAGACAAAATGTACAAAACACTGATAAAATACAAAATGGCGAACCAAAAAGAGATCCGGTTGTTCCATAGGGTTTTTTCGCCTCCTTGCTCAGCCTTGTAGTATCAGTGTACAACCTTTGTTGCGTCATTTCTCGGTCAGTTAGTAATTCAAGTATGAAGTCTGCTGAACTGAACTCTTTGGGATGACCTCCTGGGAAAGGCGTACCTTAAGCCCACGTTGTTTGACTGTGGGACAACACAAGATTAGAGTGAGTTACCCGATAATTCTTACTCATGAGGTCAATTTTACAAATTCAGCTCGTCAGATTTCAAGTCATCCCAATGTATGCTGCTATGCAGCCGAAAAACGGTAAATTAACAGCACCGTGAATGCACTTACTGGCTGACAGACGATACGACAAAGCTGACAGCTATCATACAAAGCTGAGGAACAACGTATCCAAGCTAGGTAACGAGAATGGAACATTCAACCTGGTGACCGGTTAACCAGGCTTCAACTGTGTCTAGTTTTCTGAGACCTGTTCCGTTTTGCGACTTGCTAAACCTGAATAAATCGTGCTACTAGGAGTAGCGTACGAATCACCACGTCCGTCCTCTGTCGCACTGAATTCTGTGCTCTAGTCATGCTCAGCAAGGTGATACTGTTGGAATAGACGTTGTAATTACCAGGTTGGAAGATATTCATGATAGTGGTCAACTGTCGTGTCTACACCGCGATAGTCTCAGTTCAAACTCTATGGTAGCTGAGGGCGCTGTATCGAATAGTGCGGAAGTGGATCAAGTCGCTGAAAGATGTTCGAAACAGTTTGACGGTAATAAACTGCACAAAATTTCATTAAAACCACCCAGTTTTCTTTGTGACTCCCTTTAATTGAAACCACTTAGGCGAATCAAATTCGGCATGCTGTTATGTTGACTGACTGATGTTGAATATCCATGCGCATTTAAAACATGACCAAAATAGATCGAACTGCCTCGAGTAGTTTGTCTCAGAGGATACGAAATGCTAATAAATCCTTTCCCGAACGAATGGCAAAACAATCAGCTGGTCAAGAAACTTAAGACTCTAAATTTCAGTGACTGAAACAACATTTTTGCGATGATAGTCCGGATGATCTCAAGTTTTATGTCGTCTCAAATATCGGGGATGGCGGAAGTCTACTCCTGCAAAGTGCTGAACACGGTCCCATCCACATAGAATCACCTCGTCCATAGATCCCAGACATTTTCAATGGGGTTCAGATCTGACCTGTGAGAGGGCCAGCCCATGCTCTTGGTGTTCTAGTACAGTAGCCCCTAGTCTCTGAGCTTAACAGTTAGATTGCAAACGTTTCGTCACCAGTGTATAAGATATAACCTTTTCTTAGTCATCTACATTCATGGAGATTTTTACAATCGGATATGACGTTGAGGTAGCAGGCGATCTTGAAAATCCACACAAATTCCTTTGGGTATATGGCATTAGCTAGGATATTTTGAAAACCGGCCCGACAGCTGCTACGCGGGACGTGTCAGCTAATTCGTTTCTCTACGAAATTTCTGATCTGTTATCGAATCCAGTAAAGCAAAATTCTAAGAGTGATTTAGACAATCTAGATTATAATTTATAACCACATTTTCTTGTTCTGGACTGCTGTCAACCTCTTAGACACTTTTTAATAGAGTTAATGTACACCTGAATGGAATTTGATATTTATTTTGCAATAGATTCGAAAAATTTGCAGCTTTCGACTGTTTCACAGTGGGCTATCATTTTTAACCTGATTTCTCCCGGTTCGAACCACGGTTGAAGCCTGTGGGGCATGGATTACAGTTTATTTTCAGTTGATCGGTTAAAAAACAAGGCACATATGCGGGGCCTCTGTGATATGCCCATCGTATGGTGAACGCCAGTCTGGTGCGACAAATTACTAATCAGTCTTCTTTTAGAAACAACATTCGTCCATCTTGGCATATTATCTACGACGGTTTTTCTTATCATCTCTCATAACTAGGCATCTTTGGTGGTTTCATGCTTGTGCAGTTTTTTCCCCGTTTCTTGCTTTGTTTGTCCACGTGAATACAATGGGTCATCAATCACACATTTCAAGTCTGTTTACCCCATTTCTGGTCCACACAACTAAGCTACGTTGAAGAATGATATGCACCCTGAACCTTTATCAGTGTGTTGTGAGGCGCCTCGTAGATGCGCGCTCGGCGCTGAACATAATCCACGGAGGCATTTACCAATATGACACACTATCAACCAAGCGTCAATCAGAAACTGCTATTTGGCAGCTAAGCCTCTCGATTCGCCCAAGCAACCGGACCTGTACTTCCGTTTAACCAGTCTGTCATTTGGTATGTATGTCTCCGTGAAATTTATCACTCCCCATCGGACATTGAATTTCTAGTAAACTATTACCATCAGTTTACACGGCAAAACTTACTTGTACAAAAATGACAGTGGATGATTGACACCAAAACTGTGTGCGACGTGTCTTTTTCGTATGTCAAAAGCGGAAATGTACACAAAAGAACAACACTGGTTAATAATTTCCATACTAACTTCCCATATGGAATGATACCCCTAATCGATGGTCAACTGAACTGCGGAAACTGAAAAACTTCCAGGGCACTAAACATGTCCTCTTCATACTTTGGGTGCCGAGGTCGCGGGCCCAGTCTGAAGGTTGCGCCTTCTGGACACACATTAAGAAGGTACTTACTCTCGTCTTGGAAACTCCGTGTCGAAATCCGATGAAAATCACCGACAACACAACTATCTGGACGCCCAATTGGCTTAGGTCAATTTCGTTCGGTGCAAACTGAACGGAACTGAACACCAAAGGTTTTGGTAGTCAAAAGCCAATTAACGCACACAGCCAAACTACATAACTTGTATTCAATTTTTAGGTTGAACGATTCAATGATGGACTTGCCAATATTCCAAGATTAAGAGATTTCAAGTGTTCACCTACTATTTCTTCAGTACATATTATCAGTCAGTAATCCACCACGAAAAATTCAACCGCGGTTTCTGATGAGTTAAAAATCGAAGAAATCCAAAGAGATCTAAATGGGTAACTAAACACGAAGTGAAAAAGTGGTGGGGTCATTGGGCCAACCATTAGGTTATACAGCCGAAATACGGTTTGTTTCATATCGGTACTGTCATGTAGCCCCTACCTGTCACCATCTGGTCAACTCGTCACAGACACACCGATCATTTTCTATAGCGTACCTCTCAGAAACTACCTGATCACTAAAGGACAGGTGCCAAATCATGCAACTTTGATTGTCTAAGCTTTGCTGTTGCAGAACTCACAGTGTTGCATGTCTCGAGGTTCGGGTCCCAAGTAGGCCTTGGCGGATGTGGACTGCTGCAAAGCGGGACGGGTTTCAAGCAATCCAGAATAACCTAATGAGCAGTGATTCAGTGTTATTACGTTGATACTTGTTCACATTTTGCTCAGTAGCAAATCGTTGAATGACTGCTAGAGGCGGACTAGTTACACGATCAAAAACGGATCAATCTGTAACCATGGTACTCTCTCCGACAACAGTCTGAGGACAAGTGGACTAAGGGCTAAAGAGAAACCAGGTTGTTTTACCCCGCCAATCGACTCGTTACCTTTTTCAAACTAGTTTCTTCGAATGTTGTTTGAAAATTCCGATCGGTTCTGTTCAGACATACCAGTTCAGTTGAACAGACTTTTCGATAACCATACTGTCTCGTGTTTGGCGTAGGTAAGAAAGAGAACCAATGCCTACCTTTCTGCCTGATCCACAGACGGTGCGATCTTCAAGCTTGGCCGTGCTTTCCGTTACATCTCCGGACCATTAGGCCACATTATCAGTTTACCAGCACCAATTTTACATTACTTTCCGTTTGTTGTCATAGGAAGGTTGTACCAATAAAAATAC
Source organism: Fasciola hepatica (assembly GCA_948099385.1). NCBI lineage: Eukaryota > Metazoa > Platyhelminthes > Trematoda > Plagiorchiida > Fasciolidae > Fasciola > Fasciola hepatica. The sequence continues at coordinate 229,575 of CANUEZ040000268.1, forward strand.
GCATACTGTTGCATCATATCCGTGTGATTTCATCAGATCTTTTAAATACTCGAACTCTTCGATTAGTAGCACGTTTGAAGAATCAGTAAGAAATAAAGCGAAGAGATTTTTCGGAAATGTAAGCGATCATCGAGCTGGCTGGAAAATTGGCAAACAAGCTTTCTCAACTATGTCCGCACCAACTATTATAAGCCCCGACTGCTGATTGGGAAATTAACCGAATTGACAGATTTTATCCACCAATGAGAGCACAATCAACTGGGTGTAATTTTCCTGCAACAAACCTGGCTCCCCATCGATACTGATGATGAAATTATCACATTGGACGGTTTTGATTTCTCTCGCGCGAACAGCCTGGCTCAGTACCGTAAACTTGGTGGAGACATCATGACTTTTAAAAATGAACTATGATGCAAGCGGATGAAAGTATTCTTACGTATTCCACATCTCACATCCATGCTCTTGTACTAGAGTGCTAGCCTAAACTTCCAACCTATCGCTCGTCCATGTTGTCTGTGGTTACTTTAACCGGTTCATTGTGAGATTCCTTACATCCCTCGGCCTGAAGAATATTTTTACCTTGCCCACTAGACCTGACACCATGCTAGACCTTTTTCGTTCTAATAGTCCAGACTTGTTTCATATAACCTGTCGTCCTGCACTCGGCTTTTCCGATCACGAGGTTTTAAAGGTTTCCCCAATGATCTACTCTAGGAATAGACATACACGTTTCATTCAAGGCCGTGACCGTAAAGAGCACGGTTGAAAGTGTCTCCAAGAGAACCTCGCGCGACTCAGAGATATGCTTGACAATTTTGACCTGAGCATGTTTTCTCACTCCAACCCCTCATTTTTTTGTGAACATTTAACTGAGTACCTTAACTTCTGCTTTAATGTTTGCCGGCCATGGTAACTTAGTACATCCGACCGTACCGTCACTCTTCACCTCCGCTTAAGCGATTGCGTCACACGAAAGAGAGCGCCTTCAAGGCCGGAGACCACGGTACGGTAAGAGCTTTGTCAAAATTCATCCAAACTGAGTTCCAAAGAGAGGATACTCGGTACGTCCAATTGCTAACCGCCAGCAGCAAATGCGGGGAGACATGGAAAACGTCCGAGTACCTAAGCTGTGCCTGTTCTCATAAACGGTCACATTTAGCAGATGTTGACGAACTCAATTTTCTCTTTGCCGTTATCACATACCCGCCAGTCATCCCAAACCACGATGCTGACTTCCGTCAGAACCCTGCCACGAAGATCATCGCCTGCATGAATGTACACAAAGAGCTCACTCACCTCCACGCAGACAGGGCAAGCGGTACAAATTGCTTACACACCGATCCAGTGGATGGAAGGCGCAAGTGCATTATCCCCCGTGTGTTTTCTGATTTCTTTGACCTAGGCTCAAATCGTATTGTTATTCCCGACTGTTGGAAAGTGGCTTCTATCACTCCCTTATCACAAAAAGGGTACATCGGAACCAAGTCCAGTAGCGTGCACATCGGTGGCTCTTAGAGTGTTTGAAAAGATTACACCGAGAAGAATGTCTGCCCAGGTCGACGTGATGGACTCCAAGTAGTTTGCATATCTCCAAGCACAATCACCCCCCCCCCTCCAATTCCCTGGCCTCCCTCACCCAATCGATTTTATCATCTATTGATCGCAAAAGCTAAATGGTTGGGGTCTGTTCCTCTAATTATAAAGACTGACGTATTGGCATTGACAGAACGAAATTACTCCAACCAGAAGGTATCCAATCCAGACTTAGTCGTCAATGGAGAACCAATACAACGAGTACGATTCGTGAAATACCTCGACGTAGCCATCAGCCATGACCTTACCTGAACGGATAACATCTAGACAGTTTTCTTAAAACTGGACGACTCACTTTTTACTTGATACGACTCAAATCACTTTCCACTCCGTTCCATTTAATAAGATGTTTCGTATTTTCCTGCGTCCTGGTTCTGTGCACTGGCTCTATGCCCCCCCCCCCCCCCCGTCATATCCCTCGGAATGGTTGTGAAAGATTTTAAAATTGTTGTTAGGTCCCTCAAAGGTTTGTCTCGACATGGTGACATCACTTACGACCTGCACTTCCGCTTCATCGCAATCCAACATCATAAGACACGTCTGATTTCCTCCCGTATGATCTTAGAAAATAGCACACACTACCTTTATCCCGATCTTAGCACTTCCAAATCAAAATCTCTCACTCAATCCCAAAAAAAACATACGTTTGCTTGTACTAGAGCATGCAGAACCTCTACTGTTCCTTACCTCGCTCCGTTACTCACCAACCCATATTCTATCACCTCTAGCTTTCTTAACTCGCTCCGTTTAACATACGCTTTTTTCCAATTGCTGTTTTTTGCACTGCGCTGGTTATATAGTTGTTGCGTACTCACCCTCGAGCGTATAAGGCATACACTTGACTTGATATCATCCGTTACACTTCATACTGCCACCAGATGAAAGAACTAGTAACGCATACCACTTCTGAACTAAAGAAGTTCACTTCCGTTGACCAACAGATACCAGAAGTGATGAAGAGGGATTCTGTGTGTGATCAAACAAGAGAACACAGTGGGTGGTTTATTGACTTGGTACCTACCACGTAACTCAGAAAATCAAGGCTAGTCTCTTTCTACGAAGCTGTCAGAAATATAGGGTGCAGACCATCCTTTGGTTGTTGGGGTTGGTGGACGGGGAAGGAGGGGGGTGTGGAAAATATAAAGGTGGATTAGATCGGTTTAATTACAACGTGTCATAAGTCTGACTTGGAGACGGATGGTTCGTGATCCCCACCCTCACCACGGCCATTTTTGGTGACCTAGTCATTATCGTTTTCCAATGACTTGATGACAAGTGTCAATAATACCACCCAGTTCGAGAATGAGGGTCATTATCCGCATATGACCGTAGGATTTGGGATGGCACATTATTCTGCTGAATTCAAAACCCCTTTATCGAGATATGTGGATGGCGAGGGGGGGGGGGGGAGGGGGATGGAAGAGGAGAATAACATGCACTTGCCTAGTCACTCCTTTGGTGACCTTCCATCATCCTTCGTTGTCTTTGGTAAGGAATATACACAAAGTCAGGGCAATTGATTGACCCAGAATACGGACACATCTCGAACAAATTGAGGGTTCATTAAAAAAGCCGAAATCCATGAGACCGATGTGACCAGACAATTTTGGAACTGCACAAAAAGCAATCAAAGGTTAATGCATCTGAACGCAAATTCACAGGACAAACGCATGGTCAAGCGGACTGAAAAGTAGACCATAAAATTACGGCTAACCCGACAGTGATCAGAGAACCGAGAGGAATCACCGATGCTGACCACATTCTGTTTCCTTGTTGCACCAAACAAATACTTAAAACGATTGTCCGAGGGGAATTTGCGTTAGTAGGAAATCCGAAGTGATCGCAGGCCAATTTGTCAAGTGTGACTGACGACTGAACATCAAGGAAAACAAACTCAGCTGCAGCTACGGGGCGGTGTTTCATTCCCCGTTCGGGGAACGTATTCACTGCCGTGGAAAAAGCACTTGTATTTTTCGCCACGAGCCGGAATCGAACCGGTGACCCTTCACCCGAAGGGCAGCTGCAGTGCAATATTTACCTAATTCTAGAAAGAAACTGCCCAAAACCAGTCGACATGTCCGTAATTGTGAATCTGGGACGTTCAGAACGAGGTTGTCATTACCACGCTTCATATCTACTCTACACCACACAGTGCTCATCCAGTACTCGTCTCGGATGAGAACAATGCATCAGTAGTTACACTACAATCGAATTATATAATGAACCTTTCCTTAGTGAATTGAATGGAGACTTTCTTCTTGTTTAGTGTCTCACACTGATAAAAACCCGATTTGGGAGCAATTGTTTTTCCTTTCTTTCAGAGTGGATGAGCTTTGGTAAATTAGTGTTACGGAATACTCCGTGGGTCTTACATGTTGTTCATTTCCCTGGGAATCAATTAATCGGCGATAGCTATGCAAAAACGCTGTATCTGCGATGGGGAATTTAGGATGCACGCTCGGGGTGAACATCAAGCAGATTGGAAAACTATCCGAGATGTGGAAACACTGGGGATTGACCTTGCAGTGATTGTTTTTTTAATGCACTCACTGATGACCTTGGACATCGTATGGCACCGAAATTCATTTGCGAACAAGAAGGGGAGAAAAAAAGGCAAACAGAAGGTTAGTGTGAATAGAACATTTTTAGTCCCTCGTGAAACGGCTTATAATATCGTATAAACAATGCGTCCACCGTCGAAAATGTTCCCGCCCCAACCGATTGTTCATGACCGAGTACGCTGGACGGCGATCCGACTATTCGCAACGAAATGGATTCGGAGTCCTGGACTAGGGAACACTAACTCTCCTTAGTACGTGCACTGACCGGATATCGCCTATAATCCGTTGATAGCAAATCAAATCTACAATCTAACCCCGAGGGCAGAAAATGAGTAATCGTTTTTTCTGGTTCATAAACCATGAGTTCATAAGACGGGATTAATCAAAAGGAATCTGACGCAAAATGGTACGCGTCATAAAAGTAGGTCAGAAAGACAAAGCAAGTGGAAAGTTGAATCAATATTGGGTCGAATCGCTTGCTCACGGACTTGTTAGACCTGCATTCCGAAAGGTATCACGAATGTTGACAACTAGAGTCTCGTAGTGATGACCAAGAGACTAACAAACTCTACCTGGTGCACACATACGTAGGACTCTTTGGAAACGATAGCGCGTGGGTAGGGCTTGATCTGTCAGGCTGGTCATCGTTTAGAGGTAGATGACACAGTATACGAAATCAAGTCACTGTGTACGTAAATCTGGGAGAGGAAAGACTAGTGAATAAAAAATGCCTGAAGGTCAGACGGGATATCAGTTTTTGGGACACACAATGCAGTATAAACGCTCATCTAACCATTGGAAACCATGGAAGCACCGTACAGCTATTTCTTCTGTCTGGTCACGAAACATCAGCGCTGCACATAAACCCAGCCTCCGCTGGAACTTGAACTGAAACTGAACGATCGAGAATGACACACCTAAGCATCAGATTAATCAGGCTGCCTTTGTCTGACATCACCACTACATGAGATTCCACCCTTCCGTCACTAAATTTCCGAGGGTAACAACTCCTTTGACTGAGCGTCGATTGAATCCTACGATGAACAATATAAGTGTGTAGCGGATCATTTGATAAGTAGTTCAAATCGCCTACCCACGGTGGCCAACTGGTCGTCACAAAGGACTTCGAACACACCTGCCCCGGGTTCGAACCCTGCCACTGCCTCTAACTGGCCGCGATCCATTCCCTATAATATCATAACATTATGAGATACTGAAGAGGGAGTAAATAAAATAATAGAATGGAATACTACTAGAGCTGATCCCCATTTCGCAGTCCTAAAGATAGATAACCGATTGGAACTTTGGTAGCAGTTCTTTTGTGACGTATAACAAATGGCTTGACGTCATATCATATTTACATCAAGCGATACATCAGTTGAGGAACATCCACGTAGTAGTTCCCATTGAACATTGCATAGTTTTTTTTAATCCTGAATGGTCCTTTCTTTTAGATAATATTGTTTAGACAAGGTGGTTTATTTTTCCCAAAATATGATACATGACAAATGTTGTATTTTCGTCTTCCACCTTCAAAAACCTAACTGAGCTTTACTCCAGACCCTTGTTAGTTTGTCCATATATCAGAAAAGATCCTCTCTTGATACTGTGGCCTCCTTGGTCCACTCAGTCACTAAATTCCTAGACTGATCCGCCCGATCTATTTGCTCTGTTTCTTGATTGGTCGTCAGCCTTGGACTGAATACCCCGATCTCTTCCTCTTTTTCTTCTTCTTCTTCTTCAAAAGCTAGAAATTCTCAGTTGTTCCTCACACATTCTTGTCTGATTCTTCAACTATTTTTACAATGGAATGCCGAAGACCAGTACAGGGCGCAAATATTCGGAACCTCTTGTCAATAATTCTAAAGTACACCCAGAATGCGATGTTTTCGTATTCTTACTTATATCAGTGACCTACACGTATCCTCCTTGCATGAGGTGAATAAATACGTCGAGGACTACAGGAGCTTTACTGAAAATTCATTTCAAATTCAACACTCTTCAACCCCATCTTGGCTTGAAACTAAACCCCTCCAAGTGCCTGAAATGTGCTTTCAGCATTTTGCACTAATCTTTTAAAAAAAAGTTCTGTTTTCCTTTGTTCCAAAGCTTTATTTTGAACAAGCTCTGGAAAGTTTTGGGGAGTTACTTTTGATAAAAGACTGGTAGGCCCAATCGGTTTGATCCTCATCTTGTTCGATTTCTGTAGCATTCCCTTCTACAATAAAATCCTAACTAGTGAAGTCATAGTATTCAGTCTATCTATCCACCTATCTGATTCCTTCACTGATAATGCCGTGTCACCGTTTTTACCGCCCTGATTTACTTTCCTGTTGAAAACTCCGCAAAGGGTACACAGTTGACAGGACCTTCTGTGTGTCACTCTCCCGATCTCCGTACTGCAGGTTCTCACACAAACTTTTGTACGTATTCACGAGAATTCGACAAATCCGTCATGGAAGTTAACGTTGCGCATGCAGGAACAGAGATCCCCGTGGGCAGGTGATGGGGGGGGGCTGGCAGTAATCTAACCACCCACATAGTTTTAGAGTTTCATTTCCAGGGTAAAAGGGACTTATTTTAGACATCCATGTTCATACACGCTGTTGAGGATGTCATTTGACGCACCGTTAAAAGGTCAGCCACGCGCACGCCGATCAAATCGATTCACTATGGTAAACAAAATCGAGAAAGAAAAAAATGGAATAGATTTACGTAGACCGATTTTACCAGACTGCTGAACAAATCGCAGTGCTTGGTCCGACAGACACTTCGACAATTGTTTCGCCGATGTCAGTAACCGATTACAAGTTGATATATCCCAACGATAGAAGTGAACACCTTTTTCTCTGAGATCGACTGACGTCAGTAGTAACTTACTGTTTTCGAAAGAGTGAGAATTTCCAGGCAGTATTTCACTACTGCAGACATCTACATACCTGTTAATAATGAGAATGAACGCATACAGCAGTAATGATGAGTAGTTCAAACAAATGTCCATTTACTTTGGTAGTCAAATTCAGTTGGTGAGGAATTGGACGCGGTAGTCAGGCTAACGATACCACAGTTTTCATGCAGATATCTTCTTTCTGAATTACTGTGTCTTCACACGATGGAATTCAAAGAAAAATCAGTATTAACGTTCCCCTTCGCGGAAGTTTAACGGGGCAAGGAATATCCTCCAATCCAAACAGAGCTTTTGCAAACAAGAAAGAAAATCTACTGGCGAGAGTTTTAATGTGTTGATAGAAAGATTTATCTTTATAGTAGCAAAACCAGAAATTGCCTAACTGAACAAGCTTCTTAGTGGATTCTTTGCGCTGCCTTCGTTCAGGACGTGCACCCTAGCTTGGAGCTTACTTGGTGTCGTCTTCCGACCGTTTGGTAGGTTATTTTATTTTAATAATTATACTTAACTTCATTTTGTTTGTCAAACAGTAAATGGTACCGTATTTTAGCAGCGGAGTCATTGCCAAGAGAGGCTGCCGCATGGGAGTCAAACCGACAGCGACGGGGGTGCAACTGGATCCTGGGACAGGGTCGGTTTCACATTAGGGTGCGACGCGCAGACGATGAGCTCACGGTGTGGCCCCGTAAATGAAATCATTAAGGATGATTGACTTGCCGGTCTTCGGACCAATCAATCTCAAGCAGCCAATCGGGTGGCAGTTCCGTATAATTATGACCTAATTCCAAAAGAAGGCGGAGAATGGTGTGGTGGATGTGGTGACATTTTCTGTCTCACTCCTTCCCCGTGGATTCAGAGATTCGTCCTCAGATCCCGTCTGATCTGTGACTCTCGCTTACTGCATCCAAAAACACAAACGTGAGAGTTATAAAACACGTGCGATTCCATCGGAAATGAGTGTTTGCTTTCATATGCGAAGTAAAACAAGCCTCTGAGCTGATATCTGTCCGAATACATTGAAACGCTGACAGGTTTCGTAAATCTCTGGACATAATGGCTTTTGGAGCTAATCTCTCCTGTACGTACACAAGATGGTATCCTGGTACAAACAGATGGTGTCAACTATTCCTACTTGTTCGTAATCAGTAAATACCAGGATATTCCAAGTTCGCCTTTCATCCAGTGAAGGACACATAGAGCGATAAATTGAACAAGATCGTCGCTTCGTATAAGTCATCGACCAAACAACAAACAAGAGGAAATATGAACCACAAATAGGAAGACAGGAGGTACTTGTGTACTTGCAAACTTATGCTACGATGTTTTACATATACATTATTTTCCGTTTATTAGTATAGTGACTTGTCTCTCCATATTCCCAGCAATTCATTTTAGCCTTTTAGGTATCCACCTACTAAAGAGATCATCATTCATTCAGTGTTTCTTTACGAGTATCATTCTCGCCCCTGAAGTCGAAGATAGAACAACGGTGTGTAACATCCTTTGAATGTGAGACTGAAGATCCATTTATCTGAGTTATGGTTTCTTCCCTGATGACATTTCCTTGTCGAATCCATTCCATCGTCTTAGGGACGGAAATAAGACATACGGCGAGATGCGAGCTTTTTGTTCGCTCTTGTCGATCGCGTGCGTGAAACAAATCAGTTTATATTTTATACGGTATATGAGATACACAGTAAAAAAAAATGAGAAAAATGTTTAGCATAAAGAATACCGCCATTCGTTTGGGGTTTGTGGCTATTGCCAGTGAAGGCAGATTGTTTGTAATAATGGTTTCTGTGCCCAAAAAAGGGGTTTTCTGTCTTGATCAACACAGCTTCGCTGAACGCCAGCATTTCTGATTTTCGGTTGCGTAATCGTACTTTGAATGGCCGGGTCAGGTAAACTCGTTTACCTGTTGAAAGTGGATGCCTGGCGATAGCCGATTCTGACTTTCTCGCCGGGATTTGGTTTTTGCAGTCCAACTGATTCGTTGAATGCAAAAGCCATTTTGGGGATGTGTTCAGTCGTTCTTTGAGCCAAGCATCCAGCATCCATTTTCCCTTTTCTGTTGGCTTATTGTCACACATCGTTGCGTGACCCCTCACATTTTGTCCAGATCACGATCCGTCTTGTTCGTGTTCGGCCGTGCGCAATTAGAACATGATTTGCCGTCGGACAGCTGACTCTTTTACTTGACACACACTACTAGCAAGTAATTGTGAGATATATAGGACTGAATGTTTGTTTTCAATCCCAATAATTGGCTACTATTAGGATTTATACTTTAACCTGTCGTCAGTGCTGTTCCTCTTGATAGTATATCACCTTTGTCCTAAATCCGTCTTCGGTTCTGACTGGGTTCGCTTTGTTCGTTGCGCCTAACTCAACTAGCCTAGCCCGTGAAGAAAGTTATAATGCATTATTTTCATTCCCAAATACTGAAAGTGAATTCTGCATGAAAGCCCACTCGGGTCTGCTAAAGGACATTTGTACAACTGGAACCTTTATAAAATGTCCACGATTTCACTACTTCGAAATATACTAACGAATTAATAGATATGTCTACGGTTCATAGGCGTCTAACGCAAGCTTCCTATACAAAATTCTGATCCAGCAGACTGGAAACATTTATTTTCTAGTTTCAATGAATTCTTCGACAATATAATTCATGATTGATTGCAGTTTTCATCAGTCAGAGTGATGAGTTTCGCCACCTCGAGATTATTGCAATGAGTTTTTGATGGGACTTCTTATCACCAGTCACTTTTTGTGAGCCCCCCAAGTTTTATCATAGATAAGACAAAGTAAATTGATTTCCAAAAAAAGCTTTGCGACTCGACTTCGATCCCTTTCCGAAGTTAACAAGTGACCACCGTTGTTTGGTGATCATTGCCTGTTTTAGATAGAACGAAAGTTAATGTGGCCTACTTCACTCCACTCCTCTTCGTAAAATCATATAGGATTTTTCTGACAAATCTTAACGAACAAAACTAGTGCCTTGTTTTATCCCTTTTATTTGTTTCCTCTTTATTATATGAAAATGGCATAAAATTTCAGGAAGGGGGTTGCGACCAATTTCAGTTTACCAATTGGAGCTCGAGGGTTCGAACTCGGGGCAGAATGGTGTGGAGTCCGGCAGAATGACCGTAAGATCGTGGCTCGCCGAACGCCCCTTTTCATCGCAATATAGATAAAGTCATTCTGTGAGTCTAATGCATTGGCTTTTTGCCCCTAGTTCGGGGTCTTGTTCCAACACCATGATTTGTATGAATAATACGAATTAGTGAATTATATTCTAGGAAAACATTCTGAGCAATGTCCAACACAGAAACACGTGCCTGGTGAGTTATTCCAACTTCTTCTCTTCTTTTTTTACTGAAATTAGTGGAATTTCCTCTTTTTCGAGTGTGCTTCACTACGTCATGGCGAAAATAAAATGGTTGTTTAATGGACCACGTTCATTTAACCACGATGTCAAGGCCGTCTATCTGGTATCGACCAAAAATATTTCCATCTTTGAGCTTACCATCATTGGCGCATTTACCGTTGATCCGCAAAATAATATAGCCTACGGCAAATAGGTTTGCAATGGTTGCCCACGGTAACCGAAACGTCGGCGTATTACGTTCACCAACAAGGCTGTTATTAACATTATACCATTCACAATTGCAATGGTTTTCCTTTCTTTATGCTAGGCACACATAGTTGAAACTCCAGCAAAAGGACCCGTTTCTGATGGAATCACTATTTATCCGATCGTGATGAAAACAAACTGAAGTGAATACCGTCTTTATACTCCGAATAGTTATTCACATTCGAAATTTGACTAATTTTCGACTCCTTAGCTTTAGATTCATTCATCAAGAAGACCAAGGTCATATGGGTCCATTGAAAACATTGGATACTAGTTAATGGAAAATCCACGCGCGTTTTTCGTATCCATTAGTTCACTCTGATAACCGGGCTGGAATCGGTGACACTCCGCTTGCTGGGCAGTTGCTCTGCCCTTAGCTTGGATAAAGTCAACTTTTTCCTAGAACTGAAGCCATTAGCTAGATCACATCAGTTACTTTCCTGACTATCGAATTACTTCACCGGAAGAATACGGTGCATCAAATTAGAAGATGATTCTTCCAAACGCCCGAACCACAATTCTGAAGTCCTTTAAAGAACTATTATTTCCTCAAACTCATTTTCCACTTACATCAGTGATAGGTATGCCAAATCTTCTGATAATGTTTTGAAGAACGCAAACAATGTTATTCTGTGCCAATCCACCTGCAATTCTTTTGATATCAGTATGTTCATCAAAAACCTGTCAAATGTAGAACACAGTTGATTTACAGCCGTACTCGCTGAATTGCAAGAGTCGTGCACGGACGAGTAGACCAATGTTCGAATCACACGATGACTGTTCCAGGGCTACCTCGTCGCTAACACGGCTAACTTTCATAACGAGGGCACATTGTCCCAAGTACGGATTTTCGGTATGAGTAGTGTGGTATTTCCATTCATTCTGGTCTTACCATGAAAGCACTGAAACTTTCGCAGTGCTTTACTCTTTTGCATTCAACTTTCCCCACATACTAAGTAACTATTGGTAACGTCTCAATGTATCACAGTAAATAGCAACCACTGCTGGTTTTTTGCACATTCAGTGTGGTATTGAAAAACTTCGACGTGGGTCTTTTCACACACCCGACCTCGAACAATGGCAAACCACATAACCAAGTCTGTCTACCCATCAGTTTGTTCTCCTTAGATTAGTCTGATATTCCCTTCCAATGCTTCCTACTCATCTGAAACAAAACTTCGAAATTCTTTTGTGTGATCTATTGATATTCAGTCATGTTTCGCTAATCCCCGCCAAGGAAATCATCTCTATTCTTATTGACAGACACATTGAGTCGTGCATAAAGTTTGTCAACAAAACACTTTTAGATAGTAAGCACCCGGTGCACACCCATTCGTCCGTCTACTGCTCTCACCCCAAAAGCTGTTCTAATTCTCAATTGTATACCCTCTCGCATTACTATTTACGAGAATTCTCCTGTTACGTAGTTAACTCCCGTAATGAGGAACAAATTGCTGGTAGTGACAGAGTTGCGCAATAATTCCGGTGCATAAAGTTCAGTTTCTTTTGTTCCATCTCATGAATTCTGTGAAATCCGCATGTGACGGTTTTTTTGAGTGAATATCCTTGACTGAAATGTGAGCAGTTGAGTTTGCAAAGTCGTACAAATGCGAATCCAAAGATTTCTTGCTTTGATTGGAGCTTGTTAGACGTTTCTTGGCATGTGATTTCCCTTCTATCAAAGGGCATAGTAAATCAAAACAGTAATGATAATAAATATCTACGCTTGTGTTTTTATCATGTAGCACTAGGGCACAGTACTTCAAGGGAGAGGGAGAGAATGCGGCCGATCCTGGGTTATCACAAGATGGACCAAGATTCAGGCTCATGACTCCAATTGCTTTGATCTGTAATTCGAAAACATTCAACACTACAGTGTGAGGGTATTGGCTGACGTTCCGTTGGCAGACGGCAAGTCACTATCCGCCCAAAGAGGACAGCAAAGATTGGATCAGCGAAATCGATCGGTGGCCAAATTAATGAGTAACAAAACGGAACGAAATCATTCAATCCGCCGCCAACAGTCGCTCTCACCAAAACGAGCGGAATCGACCAATCAGCGTCCAAAAGTTGCTATAACCGACCGGAATCAAATCAGTCAACCGGGGACCTAACCAAAAGAGCCAGACAGAAGACCCGGCAATGGGAAGCGTTCTGGACCAATGATCTTTGTGCCACGGCTTTAATTGTGATCACCTATCAACTTTTATAACCTGCTTGTTTCTGTATAATAGCACGAGATGGTTCGACAGCGGAAAGTTCTTTTCATTAGAGTTAGTTGGGCAGTATAAAACATGCACTCCGGTCTATGCAGCAGGTGCGACCGAAACAAGCGACACAACCGTCGATTTGGAATTTATATTCTGTTTGTATTTCGTCAGACTTTCCCATAGATGTGCGTCCACATTTCAGTCGAAAATGATTTACACTAAGCACCTCATCGAATTGGAGGAACAGAAAACGAACGATTATACGTATACATATATAAATTAGCTGATATTCGAGCCCAGTTTCCAAGGCTTCCGGCCAGATAGGGAACTGTAGAGTTCTTGTTGTTTCTAATGCGGGAGAGTATAGAACAAGGGGGGGGGAGACAGTGAAGGCGATAGACTTACACCTGAAAAAATCGCCATCTAAATGGTGAATAGAGTCCGAAAGGATTTCGGACGCTAACTTATCAAGTGCGGTCAGGTTTAATTCGCCCAACTTACCACATAGTATGACAGATACGAGACTGATAATAGACAGACCTCGGCGAAGAATTTTAAAATTCTTCTTCAGTAGACCAGCAAAATTGCTGGCGAACAGTAGAGGATAACAGGAAAGATGTGTAACAGTAAAATGCCTCAACTTTCGTATTCGGTAGAATAGCCTGTGTGGTTTGAAATGTGAGATCACTACCTCAAATCGACATAGTAGCAAAACCGAATGTTCTTATCGAAATCCTATGAATTATAATCCAAAAGTGAATGTGATAGATCATTGGTCAGGTGAAGAGCAAGATAAACAACCGAAGGCCGTAAAAACTGGAGCAGAAAGATACGGATGACGGGTTTTTGTTTTGAAGGTTCTGGTGAACTTTGAATTCTCTACCCTGCGCGCATAGATAACCTGTTGACGATATTTTTTACTGAGTTGCCCAATGGACGGCCTAGTGATTTACCGTTACCTTTTAGTGTGACACAGATTGTGCTGAGCATCAGAATGCTTCTATCCACCCAATTCACGTTGCGTGACTCAGACTGTGCCATCGGTGCGAATTGTTCTTCAAATCGAGCCAAATTAGGTGCTTGCTTTATTGTACCCCGGTGGACGAATATTCAGCAACGCCTGGTCACTCTCACAGGAATTATACGGCGAGTTTTAAAAATGAGTAAAAGAACGCGAGACGACTTGGATACTCCGAAAAGGAAAAAAATGCTTGCCCGTTTACATGATTAAAGACCAAGTTAAGGAACAACATAGAACTGATAGACGGTAGTCGCAAGAGCGTAAACCACGCTGTATTTGTTGTTAGTGCATGGAGAAGAGGCACACCAGCTAAGGTTTTTGTGCAGCAGGTGATTCAAGTCATTCAAAGTGAACAATGGAAGACAGTTCCATTTTTCTCATCCAAACGTTCATACCGTAAGCCGCCGTCGAACTGCTGACGATAGTGGTTCAAGCCAAATAAATACTTCAAGTATCACGAGAGCTGAATGTTCAGCACATCATAGGATATTCCGCTGGTAAGTCATGCCCCATTGGTCATGCCGCAATAGTTCAACTGGTAGAGCGGAGGGTTGCCGGTCTGGTTCTGACTCACGACACTCGAATTCAGGACTTTAGATCAACGATCAACATCCGAGAGACAGAGAAGAAGAGTAGCTGAGGCATCAGCAAGGAGCAACCGAACCAAAGCTACATCTGCAAAAGTTTCGGTAAAAGAATTATGGCTTAGAAGTATAGAGGAAGTGTAGGTGAAATCAGAGAAAGATGAAGGGATTACGCCTTGTCAGTCGGTCAGTCAGTCAGTCAGTCAGTCAGTCAGTCAGTCAGTCAGTCAGTCAGTCAGTCAGTCAGTCAGTCAGTCAGTCAGTCAGTCAGTCAGTCAGTCAGTCAGTCAGTCAGTCAGTCAGTCAGTCAGTCAGTCAGTCAGTCAGTCAGTCAGTCAGTCAGTCAGTCAGTCAGTCAGTCAGTCAGTCAGTCAGTCAGTCAGTCAGTCAGTCAGTCAGTCAGTCAGTCAGTCAGTCAGTCAGTCAGTCAGTCAGTCAGTCAGTCAGTCAGTCAGTCAGTCAGGTAGCCAATCGATCAACCAACAAATCAATCATTCAATCAATCAATTAACCAATCAATTGATCAGTCAGCCAATCAGTCAGTCAGTCGAACTGTCAAAGCCGATCAAATTTGCTCTTTGAGGTGATCTGCCCTCATGATAAGCAAAACCGATGTTAGCCTGTCACGGGTTGTGGTTAGGCGATCATCGTAGTGAACATTAGACCCAGCCCTCCCGGCTGAAATCTTCCTGCCCAATTTCATTTCCTTACTCAACAGCTTTTCAGTAAAGGCAGGTTTCTTCTCAGAATATTGTAGCTGGATTGTGTAATGAACAAATGAAATGGAAGTCTATTCAATAATGTTGCATTTCAGATTCAAACAAGAAAATTTCTTCGTCAGGCTTATCCTCTAGATCTTTGAGAAGCACCTTCCAAAAGATGAATCAGTTGTGCTATATCTTGCTATCTCAGACTGGTTTAGAACTTCTCACATACTCAAAGATGAATAACCCGAATGGCGTCAGTGGTAGATAACTTTTCAACCACATACAAAAATAACCCGTAAATCACGGTTCTTTCTGCGTGAAGAGGTCCGCCGCGAAGTGTTCTGTCTGTGATTAGACTCATTCATTCTGTCTGACCCCGGACTTTCTGATAAGCATCTGGTACAGTCTACAGACTAGGAGAGTATGATTGATTATCCTTATTACCGATACTGTTACGAACACTGATAGCTAAGCCATACTGCCAGCGGGAATATATTCAGTGTGGGTCCCTGCATTTACTTTATTCTGTGGTAGTTTCACTCATGTTTGATAGGACGAAATACCTAAACTGTTGCTCCACACCTTCTTGCGAAATACTTTTACATGTAAACAAAACACTCATCATCTTGGATATATGAAAAAAACTTTATAACGATAAGACCAGGACTTGGGCAAAGTTTCATTTTTGTGTCTGGGACTTCCAAAAGAGTTATCGCATCTAGAATCCACACATAGATTTTGTGTCAAAATCTATATATTTATGTAGATTGAGGATTTTATTGAAATAAAATTTGCAGCATGAAACGTACAACCAAAGAATGAACTGCGTAGGTGAACCAGAAACGAGAAGCGAATAGGTAATGTACCGTGAGGCTAAACCGTTGTACAACCAAACCATTCTGATCGACTAACCGAAGCTGATGATGTTAGATAGGCACGCTACAGCCAAACTCACCCTCTCGCCTAGCTTTCCCGTGGTCACTGGTTAGCATAGAAACTTTATTACTTCTTATATTCAAGTATTTATCATACCACTGGGATCCAATTTTCGTGCGAGAAAACCGATCCCCGTCGAGAACTGGGAAAAGAGGGGGCTGACCCAATGCAAGGATAAGGGCGGGGGGGGGGGGTTGAGGCCTCAACGGTTGCGATTTATCTGATGATAAACCCATTTTTCCTAACCGCATCCAGAAGCCAAAGGCGAGACTTGGAATCAAGCTGACGACCTCCTGCTCACTGGAGATTTGTTCTACCAACTGAACTTTGGCGGTGCGGTCAGTCAGTCGCGAATCACGCATGTGAATATCCATTGATGCACAATATCTTTTCAGTTAAAACCCATCAATTATTCGGATTTCCGTCAACTTACAATCATCGTAGGTTTCTCCTCGATAGAACAAACAGCGCACGGATGAACGGAATTCGAAAAACTGTTGATACATTTATGCAGAATTCACTGATAGCACGGGAATTCGGGTCGATATAAATGATGGAAAAGCTATTTTCTCGAGCGTCAAAGGATACCCACTTGCATTTTTCTCTACGGACTGCCCGTACCACGATAGCTGGACTGGTAGAGAAATTGCCCAGTAAGTGGAACGTTACCGGTTCGACTCCGGCTGGCAACATGAGATTTCGAATATGAAGAATGCCGGCAGATGTTTCATTTTCAACACTAACTCGGCTCATCGTGCTATCATTAAATTCAAAAAATATACAACTTGTTTGGTATACTGAAAGTATGACCCTAATCGGATCATGTACGTTTTATCACTGATTCAAATATGAACATTCGAGCTGGTGTCGCGCCATTTTAGATTGCAATGGTTCTTGTAAGTAGTAAGCAAGTAAGTCCCCGGCCAGTATACTTACTCACAGATAAACAAGAAATAGACTTCATGTGATGGACCAAATCTTCAGTTATCTGATCAATGCTTGCAGTGGACGATTCGAATTGCATATGTAGTGATTAGTCACGTAATATCAGTGCTCAAATCACTATTGAAACACTCAACTTACGGCTGTTTCATCTTTGTTGAGAGTCATCAAACAAGGTTTATATTCACCAAAATCCAACTGGTACTTGAACCCGGGGGTATGATTGTGAGACACAGCTGCAGGCATATATATATATATATATATATATATATATATATATATATATATATATATATATATATATATATATATATATATATATATATACGGTTTTCAACCTGGCTATCCCAGCCGAATCTCAGCTTGTTTAGCTTTATAGCTACGCAGACTCACAACCAAATTCGAGTTTTATTTGCGAATCTGTGGGCATAGTGTTTTCATTCTTTTTCAGTTAGTGTTTAATAGATTAGTAAGTAATGAACAGTCTAAGGTTTTTCATTGTCTTGGTGGCCGAACTTGAATTTTACACTGTCCTTTGTTTATTTCGCACTTAGAACTGTGCACTCTTTTCCAGTCTTCGTTTCTTTTAGGGACTCTTGGCTAAGAAAAGGTCAATAATCAGAGTTGAACCCGGTGTGTGTGTGTGTGACGAGTTGTTAAAGCTTCCAAGGTCACTGAGTGTTTGATTCGCGGACGCTATGTGAAGCGGTGACGACATGCAGAATGCCGTTGAGAATCGACCTAACTGTAGCCTGTTGGCCAACGTGCAGGTCTCACAACCGTTACTTTCATATTTCGAGCCTGAGCCGAGACTCAATGAATATGACCTTGATCAAACAAAACAGCAGACAAACAGAGTGGAAGAAATTCGTTCCATCGATCGCGAACGGATACCATTGGATTCACACGGCCTAAAAGTTACAGGGATTGGTATCAATCAGCTAGCTCAGACCTACCTTGGGTGCTGGAAAACTCTTGAACTTCATCCTGAACTTACCGCGGCCTTAAGCAATCATGCACGAACGTACCTCCCCCTCCACACACAGAAATTTGTCAGCAAATGTCATACTTACAAGCAATCCACTTCATATTTTCCACCTAAAGCGATACTCTCGTGACCTATGAGAGTGTACGAAATAAACAGCTCTCACAATGTTTGTCATCTGTCTTGTTTGTGCAATAAATGTTTAACATCAGTTGATAATGATGATAATTCTTAAAAATTCAGACGAACTAGTTGTACAGTGAGAACTCCTATAGATTTTGAATAGTGAGTTGTAAAGACATGGTGAATTGGTCAGTAAAATACCGAGATTAATGCAAGTGGCTTGGCCGACTGAATCGTGTAATCTCGCCTTGCTTTTGCGCAGCTTTCCAATCATCCCGGGCAAGTCTCACCAGATAAAATATGAAAAGCATTCGGGGAAAAATGCACAACAGAACTTGACAGGCAGATAAGAAATAATGGAAAAAGTTAGCGATAAAACTATCCCACGAAAAATTCTTCATGAATAAGAAGCTGGTAGAAGGGAACTAGATAGACAAACAGAGGGGCTACATTCAGCGGTGGTGAACAATCATGGAGACTGGGAATATTTCATCCTGTTTCGTTTCGTGGGAGCAATAAAAAAACACCGGATTTTATGACTACACCGACGTTCTTTTTATGGTAGAACTTGTATTCATGCAGATACAAGTACACACACAAATGGCACTTGGGGGGTGGGGGTGGGTGGGATAACACCAAGGATAACTCAGGTCAGATAGTAATGTTGCCATGAGAAAAAACTGGTTCACACGAGAGTTTGTATGCTATACAAATGACCTTCTCCGTCCGGGAAGTCGTAAAGCCGTACGCGCTTTCGTAGACAGTGTGGTCTGCAGAAGGTTAGCGCTTTTCATAAAGCGTACCAATAGGCGTTGCTTTACCCAAACAGAGACTTTGGACATAGTCACAAATGTGTGTTCCTAAAAAGAACTACCCATCGAAGTAATGGCCGACAGATTAGTGATACGGGAACATCTAAGTCCTCTGTTCCATACGGTGGGTACAGTTTAGGTAAATGAAAGTGGATGGTAACATAGTGCGCCTCTCCTTTCGGTCGACCGACTGTGAAGACTCGTTTAAGAGTTGCAAGCTTGATAACACTAAAATTTGTAAGTTGTATTTGCTGTGAAACAACGGCATAGTATTTCTTGAATCGAGATGCAACCAGTAAGAAGTTTTGCACAATATGATTCGTCATGCAGTGTGAATATCCAAGCCATTGAGAACCAGGTGTTTTCCCCTTGTTGAGAATCATCGGCAGCGCATGTCCAAAAACCCCCGGCTGGGGCTCGAACCCGAAACGAACAACCGCAGACCTGGTACCTTAGCCTCAAAACAATCCGGGACCGGTCTCAGGGTTTTGTGGAACTCATACATCCATGTACCCCTTCAGAAACAGACATTGAATGTTAGCAAAGCAAGCAACTCCTGTGATGGACGACTTCCTGTTTAATTATTTAGTAATCAAGCTCTGTAGGTCGTTTAAAGGAATGCCTTCATTGTATTTAGACACCCAAAGATAAGTAAAATTCGTAGATTTTATTAAGTGTGCAACAACGGTATGATACTTTTTGAACAGATGAGCAACCGACAAGAGGCTATCAATGGGCGAGTATGATAAGCTGATGGCAGCGTTGGAAAATCGGAACCCGAGGGTATTTTGTTCTTCGTGATGATCAGCTGATCACCTCCAGTCGTGATCTTTATGACGTTCTGTATATGATCAATTGATTTTCTGTTTCGTACTTTTATTTCGACTGAGTGACGACTAATGGACGTGACATTTACGAGGCATTGGACGTAGCTGGTTGTCGATACATGTCTAATAGAATGACAAGATCTATCATATGAATGCCTGATTTGTATGTCAAATTGAAAATGAATGTATCCGGAGGTCGGATGATGGAATGCAAAACAGGTTGCTTGTGACTTCGATGGCACACCATAGCCATAAATTTTCCAGCTGATTCGCGAGCAGAGTTTACTGATTTGACGTGCGCCAAATGAGTTGGCGCGGGTTCGATCTCGGTGTAATTCGATGAAAATCTGAATCACACTATTTCTGATATAAGTGATGCAGTGATAGCTCCAATCAAATCAGCGTGACTTCAGATAAAACCACTTATTGCACCACAGTTAGAACATGTGCCTGGGTCGTTAAAGGTCACTCACCCTACCTGCTTTCGTGAAATCTGTCCACTCAGAGTTTGGCCTTACAAACACCATTTTGATTTTATTCATGGGTGAATTGAATTCCCATTGATTACAAGAAGAACCTGTGCATGGCGGGGAGAGAAGGTTTACGGGATTAGTACTCTGAGGCGACTATGACACGGACGATAAATCCCACTTGGTGGGTATTAGAAAGACTATTTACGTGTTCTAAAACCTAGGATCTCCTCCAAGTCGATTTTGTCACTAAAGCACGGAGGACTATACAGATGGAAAAGATGAGAAGACAAAATATCAGTTTCTGGTTGGCATAACGGAGTGCGAGGACACTTCCAGACAGTCAATTACAAATCCTTTAACTATCGGGGGGATTTACGCTTCCGACTCGCCTTGGTCATGCATTCATAGAATGGTTTGTCCTGCCACCGTAATACTCTACTCACTGATGCTAATCGGTGAAATCACTTACTGTGCAGCTACTTCAGCCGGCACGTAAAGAATCTAGACCTACAGGGTATATTCATCTACACTTAAACAGGAATCGAATCAGGCTCGTATGGGGCCGGATTATACGGACCGGCTGGCTGTCAACATTCAAGTTTCACCCTAGTGCCGGGAGATACTAATTGTTGGAAGTCGTCAGACATTCATTTGCATGTCCCGAAAACAGCGCGCCTCTCCAACCTCTAACAGATGTATGGTCACAGTTAAGGTGATTTCTGCGTAACCGTGCAGATCGCCTAGCGGTCGTTGAAGCACGTGCACCGCAATCCGAAATCCTCAAGTGTATGATTGCGGTGGCCCAACACGGCTCCATATTAAAACAGTTATATGGTTCACATATAAATTCCACAAAGAGCAGCATTAATCGCTTCATAGATTGGAGTCGATTAAATGCAGTCAAACACAAAATCGCGTGCAGTCCAATCGATCATATCAGGGAAGTGGTCCATATGTGATAGGAACGGGAAGAATCTTGATTAAGAATTAACAAAGCACCAGTCAGCAACCACGTGAAACACCAATGGCAAACATAAATGAGGGGCCGTTTGGGAGGAGATTTGAAGGGGCCGGACCGATCTTGGGAACAGGCTACACTGGACTACCTAGTGCCCTGTATCAGTCAATCTGCAAAACGTCACGCACAGACACACACTCGCACGCGGTGAGCATCCGACAGTATGTGAACCATCTAAGTCGATTATCTTACTCTGACTTTAGTTGTATTCAAACTGGGTTTTTTTGTTCTGGCATGACCTATAAACAATAACTAACGCTTGGCTTTATCTGCTAATGAAATCATGCGTAAAGGAGTGAAATTACATGGAATGAACCCATACATATGCTAAAACATTTATACGCTCCAATTTAAAGCGTACGTGCTGATCAGCTGCTGAATCAGCTTTCGTCCATGTGATAAGATGAAAATAATGACCTCAACTTTCATGATTTTGTTCTTCAGAAATTTTCAGAAAGTTGAGCCACCCAAGTCCCGAGAGGAATTACATCAGAAAAACCGGAAGCACGATGTTCAGGACTCTTTTGTGACATATATGTATATATATGAACAATACGAAAGGCTACAAAGTTAAAAACACACCCACCTCGTGCCATGATAAACCCAATACCACATATAGTTCTTCCTGTCAACATAGAGGAAACTTTCACCGCTTGATTGCTTTCGCCTCAACCAACCGAAACAGTCTGTTGTGATCTATCTCGGAACTGATCTGCAATGTTCTCTCTTAGTCAGCCCGATATAGCTTTATCAGCAATTACCAAACTCCTGAAGATGGATATTTTCTACTAGTTTGCCAAAGGTTACCATCTGATATAATTTACCCTGATCAAGACTATGTGTTTGTAATCTCGACTCCGCTGGTTTCTCTACCATACAAATAGCAATATCTGTTGTGTCTACGGTGAGCACTGTGCAAAGATGCCACGAAATCGTCTTGAACCTAAATCTTGCCGTACTATTATTTCGTTTTCCTTGTTTATGTTCGAGAATTAGATGCAAGTAGTAAGTTGTTCTATCTGGATGAGAGAACAAAATCTCCCCGGAAGCACAAGACCGCTTTCGCGGTTGTTGCCGCTCATCAGGTATACGTACTCGGTGCTCGTCTGCCCGATCATCCCTATGCTTGAGCACTCCACCCTAGGTTAATCATTTTAATCTCTGAAGGATGTCCTTGACTAAACGATGATGCATCTTTCGAAGAACAGTCTTGTGATTCTACAAATGGACTCTCCGTCCACACACACTCCTCACCATTCAAATGAGATTAAAGTGGAAATTAGCTTGCACTATAGTTGGCCCCCTTATTCTTAACAAACCATGTTGCTGCAACATATTGCTACCGGAATCTAATTCAATAATAATTCGAACGAGCGGTTTTTTTTACACTGTTCTCAGTTCTCCTTTCTCTGGGTCAATGGTATCCGACACTGCTACACCTTTGAAACTCTACAATGACGATTTTATGGTTCGGGCTCCATCACTCATCCGACACAACGCACGCGATAATACTGTGTGTGGATGTGCGTGCGGCATCCGTGCACAAGTCCTTTGAAAGTCGGTGGCAATACGTAATTAAAAGCTTTTCTCAATTCCCACAAGATGCGATATCGCATTTATTGTTCCCGTGACATTTGTGCCAGTTTTCGAAAGAAATATCTAGCCACTTTGTGAAGGTCAATTAAAGTTATATCACAGTCCAATGACATCCGCCGCCTTAATCTGCCTGGTTCCCTATTCAAGTGACAAACTTTGTACCAATCTCTTGTCAGACTCGACTCATCCATTGCCCAAGTATTTAACTATGCCCGTGTGTCTTCCCTATCGACCAGGTTTGATTACGATTTGTCCTACTCCCGGACAGCTGCTCATCTTTTGTCTGTCGCGCCCTACCTGAATGATCAATTTAAGGAGCGTTGTTTTAATTCGCCATTTCTTTATTATAACTGCTCAAATCAAATATTGCTTTTATTACTTTTCTAGATATTTGCATGACAAAAAGGGTATGCAATGAAGAATGCGCTCCGATGAGCATGATGCTGACATTTCATCCTTTCGGAAGAACTGAGACATTTTCTGACTTGACTTCATTTGACTTTTTTAACTGGGGAATCAGTTCAGAGCTCAAGATTATTCAGCCTTTTATAGGAACTTAGATTATGAACAGTACTGATTCTTCACGATCATAGTTCTGGTGATAATACATCCTCTAATATCACCGCTATCTTCAGAGACAGTTTATTGATTTTGTATTGATTTTTCCCAAAAGTGAATCTGATTCGGCTGTACTTGAGTGTGGACATGAAGAAATCCTTTCTAACCAATCAGCATACAACAGATAACCAATCGTCTAGAGAGAAAAAACTTCCCTGTGACCGGATCAAAGCGAATTACCGCTCTCTGCTTGTTCGAAATCGGGCAAGAAAGAAATGGAGAAGACAAAAGAGGGCGGTGGTGATGTAGCTTCAACAGCTAACCGGGGTGAAAAATAGCACGCATAAGAATATCAGAACACACTCGGAGACCATTGATCATCGGTCCATAAGGCCTTGATAGATGATGACACCGGCTAGGGATATTCTGTGGTTTCGGCTTTGGTGACAACTTGGAACACATATTTGGTCGTCACATGTTTTGACTCTTGTACATACGGGATTTGCGATCCGGTCAGTTTCACCAACTGAAAAGGTTAGAAGATCCGTGAATGCCAACAAAGTGAATCAGATCCAAGGAAAGGAGTAAAGGCGGGTGAACAATTTGAACAAAAAAGAGGTAGTCCACTCAGAAACAAAGACAAAAAAATGAAGCAAAACACAATAGCCCGTTGACTTGTGAAGTCAATAAGGATAGGTAAGAAATTCTGGCTCGTTACCACTGGACAAATTTCAAGAGGGAACAGTCCGTTGATTATCTACTCCCGAAAGGACAAGAAAAGAAGGGGGAATACAATAAAATTCAATTGGTTTAATTAATTTGTTTCCAGTTAGCCAACTGTTGTTGTTGCTTACACAAAAGTGATTGTGCCCGGCTTCTCCTAATGTATTACTAATAATCATGGATTATTATCAGATCCTAATCGGGCCAGATCTTTGTCTGCGGTTGATCAAATCGAATTTGCACTGGACAATCGGAGACGAGAGAAAATATTGCAAAAAAAAAAATTTGCTACTTTTTAAGCGGTTCGTACGACGATGCCTTGGTCGGGGAGGATAAAGGGAATAAAACAAAACAGAACAGATCTCAGGGAGATTGCGGGAATAGGGGAAGGAAGGAGAGGATTTTGCTAATTGACTAATGCCAATAACTACCTGAATTCGGGGAGTTAGGCGGAAAACGAATTCCGCGCGACGAGCAAGTCGGGGGCGGGGGCTGGGCGTGGGGTGGAGTGGAGTGGAGTGGAGATGATGGTGGTGGTGATAAAATCTCACACTTTGGAAGAAGGCAATTCACGTTCTACACGTCAGCTTAGTCGGAATTCGATTGTACCGGTTGTTTACCAAGTGGCAGATGTTTTCTCAAGTGAACAAATTCAATGTTTTTTTCTACCATTTCATGCATCCGAAATGTTCTCTCAGTGATATCACATTGTGTTGGGAGGTCAGCTCTCGAGATGTGGATAGCAGACAACAATTACAAGCGCAGGCGCTTCTGATAGCAGTCGTGGAACAAATGCTTCAATTTAGTATCACTTGGGTCATGAAAAGCGTCTGACAAGATAGAATTTCCTATGACTGGTCACCTAGCCGAACAGACACATCAAATCGACGATTGTAAGCAGGCGAACCAAAGATTCTCAGGCATCAAGAGATGAACAAAAAAGTCATGGTTTCACTTGGGGGAGAGGGGGATGAGATTTCCTACACAATTTTGACTCAGATTTGTTCAAGAACAATCCTTGACAGGGTTTATGATAGCTCTCTGGAATGAGCGATATATGTTCCGGTGAACTGACTTCCTCACTGGAAAGCTATGGATCCAATAAAAACTGACCAGTTATATTTTGAACCTTGAATTAGCATAGTAATGGGTTGGATTCTAGGTTTTAAATAATTAAGTAAGAACAAGGATAACACTAGCTTTTCTAATATTCTATCCAAGAACGTGTAAAAGGACGTTTGACTGTGAAATCAGGTAACCAAAATAGTTAAAATCCGTATCCCCGCCAGGAAAGAGCGACGTTATTATCATCCGTCTGAGGTATATAAGCTCAGCCGTTAAAAGTAATCCATTTGCACACGTCACAATCCATTTCAAAGAATGAATACATACCACGATCAAGCATTTCATTAGTTATAGATCAAGGTGGTATATATCATTCAATTAACATGTATGATCGTAAGGAATTGTTGAAGATTTGTTTCGCCAGGGGGTTATTCACGTGGAGATACATCTGATTTGCTTTTAGACAACTTCGTTTATATCAGAATAGACGGAATTAGGGATAAATGAAGGAAAAACCAGTCAGTTCATGATGTGTTTTCAGGTAACAATTCAACCGATTGCAGCATTATTTAATCAGTTGACAAAATCAGACATGATTCATGTCCTATCAGTCTGGGATCCGAGTAAATCTGTCAGGTAATTACAAACTGCATGCTCACAATATCGCCAATTCTCCCGACAGTGTATGCTCTTTCTGTGTCAAGTGTGTTTTACACGCGTGAATACTCCTCGGTGATTGGCCATCTCATCCCCTTTCCAAGTCTCCGTAAAAAAACAAGCATTCCTGACAGTAATATTTTATCGGTAACAATTACGACAACCGTATTGGCGCAATATTTTCCCACACGGATGTTGGAGCATAATTATAAGATACTAGAAAATGTTGAAATCGCATAGTATTCAACCAGTTCTGTCATCCAGAATAACCACTCACTGCTGTTTGCAAACAAGCTGATTTATGCTCGGAACGACCGATATCTTGCCGTAACACCCGATAGACACGTTTGATTGAAGATCCACCAATCAGCGACATCGCTATTTCCGTATCTCTCTGTGGAAAGTTTCATGATCCCAAAATATCAATAATTCCTACCAGAATGCTTTTGTTCTCAGTGTTGTTCTTGTTCTTGTACTAAAGTGACACATAGTTCAAGCCTTTTCTGCCTTCTGTTTTCTTTTTGACGCGCCATCAACTTGTTTGGTTGTCGGGCGAGCGACTGCGTGGTTAAGCTTATTTCTATCAAAAAGTCACATTTTCTTCCATTTTCATTCTGGATTCGTCTTCGATTTTTACTGCCTTCACTTGTAATTGTCAGTCAACTTGATTAGCTTTACGCAAAAGATACATAGCCCGATATATGTACTCGGAGAATTGGGTTTCATGACTATGGGTCGATAATATCAAGGTTCAGTAGTTTTCCACTTAGGTTAGTTGGATTTCTTGCGCGTATCTCGTAATATATGTGAAATCTCGGCCTGAAACCAAACAAAGTGCAACACAACTACAGCAACAACAAAGATTGGGGGGGGGGGGGCAAACAAGAGTGCGAGTAATAATTGGTAAAGGGTAATGATGTGATGTTATTTATTTTGCTTTCTCATGGTACACTTCTACTGTTTGTTGTAGTTTTTACTGTTTTTTGGTTTGTCTGAACGGCATGTTTGTGTATTTAGGAACACGAAAGTTCAGCTGATAGACCGTACGGCTTTCACTCCATTGACTTCTATTCTGAGTTTGGTCTTTATTGCCACAAGTCTCACAAAGCTCACAAACAACGCAGAAGGAACAATCCACGGTAGCCACTTGCGGGTTGGTTGAAAAAGTATCTTTATTAAATTGATAAAACAAGAAAACGTGTACAATACAGTGAAAAGAAAAAGGTAGAATCTGTGGGATGTACAAGATACCACAATCCTATCAAAAATCCACCGACGCGTGATATTGCCGAGCAGCTTCACCACATCATCTGACAAGTTCGAATCATCATCATCATCATCATCATCATCATCATCATCATCATCATCATCATCATCATCATCATCATCATCATCATCATCATCATCATCATCATCATCATCATCATCATCATCATCATCATCATCATCATCATCATCATCATCATCATCATCATCATCATCATCATCATCATCATCATCATCATCATCATCATCATCATCATCATCATCATCATCATCATCATCATCATCATCATCATCATCATCATCATCATCATCATCATCATCATCATCATCATCATCATCATCATCATCATCATCATCATCATCATCATCATCATCATCATCATCATCATCATCATCATCATCATCATCATCATCATCATCATCATCATCATCATCATCATCATCATCATCATCATCTGAATCATCATCATCATCTGAATCATCATCTGAATCATCTGAATCATCTGAATCATCCGAATCATCCGAATTACCATCATCTAAACACATTAACGTTTTATATCATCCCGGCCTCATTCACTCATATACAGTTCGTTCATCTGTATTTCCATTCTTACTAAGAGAATTTTTTTGCTTCTTTTTCTTTTCCTTGCTTTCCACTGCTCAGACAAAATTCAAAAAAAAAAATTATCGTGTGACAATCGAGTTCATCCTTGACCATTTCACACCTTTGAAACGTGTTGGGTGAGTCACACAGACATTACGAAATTCTCAGACAAGTAAACTCCCAGACGCCCACAGGCAACGACCTACCGCGTTATGAGGTCTCGCAACACCAACCTGACCTCAGGGTGGTCTCATGCGACTCTCCACATTGAAGCTCTGTGAAAATTGTTGTTTACAATTAGATTATTGTTTCGGCTTCTGCCGCCCCCGTTGTTTGTTAGATAGCGGTGGCAGTGGTGGCAGTGGGGGTGGTGGTGGTGGGGTCGGTGGCACGGGTGTTTGCATTGATACCGATGACGCTGCTGAGTGTTCCGTTGTGGTTGTCCGCAGTCTGGGTTATCTTTACAAGTCGGAAGATAAATCATTTGTTGCTCACGGGGCCCACATGAAACGAATTTCGTGTCGGTCAGGATTACAGTCCCAGTTTGATGTACACTTGGCTCACAGATCAGTTGCATATTCGTTTTCCTTGTCGGATCAAATCCATCGCTTTCGTTCGTGGTCATTTATGTTTCCAGAATTGATCAAAGCAATTCTAGAAACATATGAAATCTGTCGTTTGAATCTGTGGAAGTATTTGTTACCGATAGATAACTCCGAGTCAAATGAACCCGCAGATTATGATGACACACTGTTCATGGAATAGAAAACACCTTCTATAACTTATATCCTGCTCCGACCCTGATTTTAGGATTGTTTGTTATGTCCGTGAAGCCAACTCATCTATTCGGACGTACCCCCCCCCCCCTTACAAAACTCTTAAATTACGAAAAATACTTTTTCATTTTGAAGAACCGCATGAGAGTGTTGATTAATAATCGGAAAACCAATTTCCACGATCTCGTAACCCGCACGTTATCGGGGTCTTTTTGGCTCCCACAAGATGTAAGCTTTTCTGATTCTTCTATGATTGTAGTAATCCGATAGTTATAAATAAGGTTTTTGTCTGTACCCCTGGAAATCTATAGAAAGACAATAACTTGTCAAGAAAACCCACCAGCCAAATTCCGGCTCAGCTCCAGCATTTAATTGATCTTATTTTAATTGGGCGATTGAACGATACATCTAGCCTGATATGTGACAAGAATCGCAGCAAAAAAATACACGTGACACTTCTTCATGCAGCCTAACGTCTCTAATCGACGAATGACGTTTACCCTAACCAAGAAATTAAGCTGCCCAATCGGTCAGTTTTACTAGTCGAAGTTATCATTACCATTCTGTCATAATCAAGAACTAGACCAGTCGGTCCGCTACTTCAATTAGTTGAGCTGGATGGTTTTCCGTAATACGAACGTGCTAAATAAAAGCACCATTCAAGTAACCTATTCGGGCGAAGTAGGGGGCTGAGAGAGTGATCTCCGGTACAGAACACGATCCGGTTAGCTTCAGCATGTCTGTGAAAGGTCTTCGACTAATTTCGATGTTAGATTAATTCAGTCGTGCGATAAGACTGCGAACTTTAAAGTTTCAAAGCACACTGTCATACTACTATTTATTTATTATCTAGGTTAGTCGACTGTTTATCTACAACTTTCCTTCGGAAAAGGTATTGTGCGTGCATCTCATATCAGATAGAAGAAAGCATGACCACAAACCAATCTCACCATTCTCATTAGGCACGGAACAGTTGCGCAAAAAGCTTACTTTCGGTAACTTCATCTTGTGACCAGTACCTAGGCACGCATTTCTGAATGTTTGAAAATGTTTTTTTCTGGGGGTATTTTGTCTACTGGGTGAACGGGAGGAAACGGGAGACGATTACTGTTGTTGTAGTTTTAAACGTCAAACTTAGGTGGGGATGAGTGTGTGAGCTGGGCTCGAATCAAATCCTGAAATCATGTTCAGCACCGACCGCCTCTGGTTGTGTCATCTAGTAGTCCGCTAATTGCATCCCTGTGGTGGGTCATCATCAATTCTATTCAAAAGATGTGACAAATCGATTTTCAGAGCAAATAGATGGATGGTAAAGTCTGGGTGGTATCTATTTTGGTTAGCCCTACCTGTGATCATCCAGTTGCCTTTAATAAGTTCAGAGACTCTGTCTATCAATCCGAAAGCATCTCCCTTGTTCATTTGATGGCTTGAATCGATAAAATTGCGAGAGAATCACACTGAAGATGATTTGCACGGTCCCGAAATAGAAACCGACCGGCTATTCTCATTGTTCTCCGACAAAACCGTCTTGTTCTATCTAAATGACTTGCCAAACGTTGCGAATGACTTGTCAGAAGTTTATTAGCTGAGTCTCACCAAAAGGCAACTCACGATTCGTTTTTCATTCAGTTACTGCCAGAAGCTCACTAGTTTCTCCCTCTCTCTCCTACACTCATCTCGTCCTAGAAATCTCTTGGTCAACCGATTATCACGAGCACCCATCTTACCAGAATAGTTTTGATCATCGAATCAGGATAGAAGGTGGCCACGAACAAACATGGAGGATACCATTCCTCGCGTTGAACTCAGGTGAATGACTGGGACAACCGTAAGTGTGAGCTTCCATCGGCTGGGCACTAGGGACGAAGCAAATAGAGATCAGTTGTCCCTCGTAAAAACAATAGGATTGGTAGTACTGCTTTTCAGTTACGTAATAGTTTTCCATTGGAAACCAGGTCGGATTTGATGCACATGAGAGCTTTTATTTTAACTAAAAAAGGACTGAATGAAACCATTTCTTTCCACGATCCGTATTCGTGTAAAAGTTAAGAAGGACCAGGGCGCTTCCATCTCATCGTCAGTATACTTTGATGATAGCTTGAAAGAGAACGTGTGTACCTGTGTATGTGTGTGTTTGTGAGGAGGAGGAGGGGGGGGGGGGTAGAGAAGGTGGTAACATTACGAACACAGGAAAAACCTTCAACTTGGTTATAAATTAGGATACAGACCAGTATCAAGGATTATGACAGTAATCAAATGTCTTTATAAGCCAGTCACACTAAACACGTCACACATCTCCAAAATGCGGTGTCGGCTAAAACGGAATAAAATCCGGGATAGTTCAGGCTAATTACAGATTGTTCTAAATCTTTCCGGGGAATATCATAAAGGGCAGACAAGATTCTGTTGTCGCCTGTGGGCTCATAGATCGGCACACTAACCAGAGTATGAATTATTTATGAGAGGATTGTAATCAACCCGTGGTGCATTGAGGAAACACTTGAAATACAGCTTGAAAATTTTGTTATATACAAAATAGTCCGATACTGATTCACACTCAAATCTATTTACAGACAACATACTTCTTTGTTACCATTGCTATCGCGATTTCCATCAACGATGGCAATATAATTATTGCCTGTTTATCACTACTACTACAACTAAAGCTACTAATAATAATACTACGGTGGTGGGGTGTACACACTACTTACGGAACAAGTGAGTAGCTGATTGCCGAAAATGCAATTACGGACGGTTGTGGATTAATAACGAACACTTATTTCAGGGGGACCGAAAGCAATAAGATGAATGAGGGCATATAAACAACAGAATTGCATCCTCGCACTAGATAACAATGACCTTCATGTGAACTGGACCGCTGGAATGCAAGCGTGTGTTACTATTTCATTTGACTATTCTTCATGACCTATAAACGAGTAATTTCCAATAAACAATCTATACTACTTTAACTACTACTACTTTCATTATTACTACTACAATTAATGCAACTGCCACCATTAGTAATACTACTACTATCTAATTTTGGGTAAGAAAAAACCAACTGCCATAGAAAACTATTCCTCCGAAGTCAGTCATTAGTGGTCTCGTTTCTCAGGATTTTGGAACGAAAACGCGCCAATTTTCTAGCCCACCCACATGTCTAGCACTAACAACTTTATGTGCATGTTATATATATATATATATATATATACATGTTATATACTATATGTCACGCGAAATTATGGCCCAGAAGCCTATGCATTTTTTCTCTACCTTCACTTTGTCTGTCACTTGTTAGTCTGGTTTTTCGAAGTACCATTTTTTCATTTCCGTCCAGTCATCTGTGTGGTCCCAATGCACTTTTGTCCCATCACATTTGACGGGAATATACATAGAGAATACTTTTCTCTGTAATTATGGGGTTTTCACAGTCCATGGGAACAAAATAAGCTTGGGGTTGGACTTATTTTTAATGCGAATGACCTGCGAATTAGTAGTACCTATGAACTCCTTCTCGGGAGGATGCTTTTCCAGTATTAAATCCTCATTCGTCAACGAAGATCCACTGAATAATTTACTACTGTGCAATCAACTTTTTCATTCGTAGAATGTATCATTGACATGAGGATCCTGAATTTTATATAACGGAAAATGCACACTCAACTGACCGTACTACCATAGCTGCCCGGTAAGGAGGAATGTCGCCGGTTGGTTTCCGGCTCGCGGTGCTGGACTTTTAGATGTGAAAAATGCAAGTGCCCTTTCCAGTATTAAACCTTTTTATCTGGTCTGATAGGATCGATCAGCTGTCCCAAGTGTGCTGCAAAGTTGGGCCAGCACAAAAACCTTTAAAATCAGAGACGGTGATCAAACGGTCATCCTCGTGTAGATTCGAACTGTAACGTCGACGGTCATTTCCCCATTTGTCAGCCTTGGGCTAGCCGCGTCTCCCCTCCAGAAATATTCCACACGATAAGCAAGGAAAAGCACTATTAATGTAATAATAATTATTATTATCATCATTACTATTATTATTATCATCATCAGTGTCAAGCATGTTGGGTTCGAATCCCCGAGTACTGAGGTAGGATTTATTTTGTTGATGATCCATATAAGAAATATCTGAAGCTCTTCGGCATAGCCTGGTGACTGATCTGATAGAGCACACGTGGTACTAATCGATAGGTTGCATCCATCTGTGGATTGGCATCCTACCCGGGATCAGTTTCTGCCCATATTTGGTCTATTTCAAAAAGATTAGCGGATGAAAAGGCTACAACTATTTTTAGTGGTTAGCTGTGGTTCGTTCAAGTTTCACGACGAATTTTTCTCGGATAAACAGCAAGACAACCACCAAAACCTAAATTTGACCTAGAGAATCAATTTTTCTCTTTCGATCCCTCAAAAGCGAAAACAAGGCCGTGTGGGAATGAATGTGACAAAAGAAATTTGGTAGCTTCGTTTTCGTAACGCAATTGTTATGCTCACGAATGTTCTTTTGGTTCACACTTTGTTATAACGAACGATTTTCTGGGGTTTGTCTGTTCATTCCTTCGAAAATCGCCTTTATGCTCCACAAGACACCATAAAAATGTTTGACAAAATTTTTTGATAAAATCCGGTACATTGCATTAACTATTGGCCATTTGGACTGCAAACTTTTCACCCTTAATCAAGGCGTAACTATGAGTGCGCCGGGGAACGAAACTGTATTCTTTGGGTTTGATCTTGGCACGGGAAGAACATGGATGTCGAAAATTTTGGCTACTGAATTCCAGGAACGCATTTCTGTGAGCATTAGAGTCGGCCAGAAATGAGTTCCACTTTCGGTGTTTCACTATTTTTTGGAAATGACCGACCGTTTTGTGATTCCATTCCGTGTTTACTGATCAAAATTGATACAGAAAGCAAATCTTCTAAAAGCTCGGTGCAGTGTCTCCTAATTGCATGATCCAAAAGTTGAGACTCATTCCAAAATGATAGCCTATTCTCCCTCAACACCGTGAAGAGCAGATTTTGAAGAACACAAAGAGCACGTTTTGTTGTGATCAGTTTGAAAAGCTGTTTTACGTAAAGATGCACGAACATGATTTTCTCGCAAGTTTCTTCTATTCTGGGTTCTGAGCTGTTCCTTTGATTCAGTTAGCGATATCATCATCATTTTTCTTCTTCAAGTTCTCCGCGCTGTCTTGACAAAAATAAAGAACTGAAGATTTTACCGAGAATAATTCGTCTATCTGAATAAAACGCGCGAGGAAATCAGATTTTTCAACCCTCTCAAAAACACCACTTTCCTTGCTGTTTTCGCAAAGTTTCCATTCGACCATATCAAACAAATCCATTTCATTGCGATCACCAAGGTCCACGTAAATTGCTGAAAAAATGATACTAAATACGCTGTCTGATGGAAGATGTTTTTGGAAACTAAGAAAAATCATTTTCTTTGTAGCGAGTTTTGTATTTCAAACTTTTTATCAAACAATGATTGGAAATATAAGGTTCTATGATACCTAAGGGCAAAACAAGACAGGCTCAATTCTGGGAGACAGAAAGTGAAAACTGGTTTAGCTTTCCCCGTCCTCATACGTGTTAACCAAGGACAGTGCTTTTTGGCGGGCTACTAGAAATCTGATCTGTATGATAAGTCACTGAATTCTGACTGCAGTGGGGCAAGGTCATCTTTGCGATCTGGCCATGCACTCTTGTTTTCGTGTTTAATTGCCAATTGCACTTATCAACGAGGCAGAACCGGAGAAAACCGAAGTTTGAAAGACCTGTGTAACTTATTTCCTTTTGCTTTCGTTCTTGTTCAATACACATTCCTCTCTTGTACTCCATGTTCTCCGTTTTGACTGAGCCTTGAGCACAGGAATATGACTGACGAGTCGCGTAGGTGTCCGTTTCCAGCTAACCAGTCTGGTACAAGATAACACTACTTCGTCAAAGAATGTCAACCGTCCCCTAAAGCACAATGCGCTTTGTCCGATCAACTTGTACTATCCGCCATACCGTTTTTACCGGGAAGAAAATCTGCGGCGCACTGATTTTGGCCAGAGTTTTATCAGCTTTTTGGTCAGCATTTACTGCAGAATAGGCGGAAAATGTCGTAGAACCTAAGGGAAAATTACAATTTATAAAATGTGTATGACTGTTGATTCTGAAGGTTGATCATTTTAAGTCACTGAAACAAGAGAGAGAGAGAGAGGTAGAGAGAGAGAGAGAGAGAGAGAGAGAGAAATAAATAAAGAAAGGGGAAGAGTGAATTTAGGAGAGCCATTTATGGTACGTGTCCGTGGTAACTCAAATGAACTCACTGAAATCCAGTCTGAATAGGAAAACAGTGCTGATCACTTTCTGATTGGTAGTAAGAACCAACGATGAAAGATTCCAAAGTTAAATAAATTTTAATGCGGATACTCTGAATGGTAGATAAATTTTAAAACAACTTCCACTGATCGAGAGAAGGACAGGGGAGGGGGGTGCAGTTAGAAACGACGGGGTACTAAACGACCTCAACAGAAAATTCCGAGAGATGATCTGGTAATAACAGAGTAGTTTACCAATAATTTTCCGGACTGGTTACACTCTCGGCTACAGTAAGTTCCTCCAAAAAAGGCTGTGATTCCCACTAGTAACCTCAACGTGTAACTAAATAATGCATCTGCAATTGAGTAGGAGGTGTTCGATTCACAATCGTTCACCCCGGGTTCGAGTCCCCGTGGGGGCTCGGTGGATGTGCACTGCTGATGATTCCCAACAAGGATGAAACAGCTGTACAGTGCTTCCATGGTTTTCAATGGTGAGTTGAGCGTTCAAGCTGCATGATGAATCTTATTATACATAATGCATCCTTAAATTTTGCTTAAAAGTATGTCATAACTCGTCTTACAGCTCACAAAATATAGAACAGACACATGAGCCCAATGGCCCCCCAAAACTAATGGAGAGATCAACTTTTGTGTATCTTACCTGCGGCTAATGCTACTTCCCCTCCCTCCTCCCCCCCACCCCGGGGTCGTACAGAATAATCACTTCCTGCTGAAGCAGCAAGAGAGGGGAGGTTGGGAGCGGAAAAAGACGAAGTCAGAAACGTTTAAATATTTTGTAAAACTTCCGGTTAAAATAATCAGGCCGAATGAAGGCTCTCCAACTGAGTAGAACGGATTCCAGGCCGCTTTTAACTCGTGTACCAACGTGTAGTCAGTCGGGATACACGAGCGAGAATCGAAAGAGCTCCTAATAAAATCCAAAAAACCAGAAAACGATTACAATCATAATTATAATTATAACTATTAGTAGTAGAAGCAGCAGTTGTAGTATTAGTTGTGATGGTGACATAGATAGTAACGATAGTACTAGTGTAATTTCAAAACCGAACGTACTAAAGATGGGTTCAAAAAAATTGACTATAGAACAAGAGTGCAATATTGCTAAAGAGGTGCCACGGGGCTACTGTGTCCTCAAAATAAGAAAGTTACCGGCCGTAAAGCGATTCACAGCCGAGACTTCTAGACCTGACATTCATCATGAAGATCATTTGAACCCCGAAGGTCAACGAATAAAAAATCATCGTTCACGCCTCCAACAGTCATTCTAGACCACAAAAGTTGATCTTCAGTAAGAATAATTCATAGACCCTTTCTGAAAGGCACTGCGACCAGTGGGTCAACATTTGTTCTCGAAAACTTTTGCTGTCCGAGATGACAAGATCAATCAGTCAGACTGGTGATGTGCGCGGTGTGTTGTGTAATCAAACGAATCATCAAGTGATTTTCCTTTGTACACTGCGTTCGATTTTGAGACAGAGTATTAGCTCCCCTCTCTCTCTCTACCCCTCCAAATTAGGAAAGAACTCGCCAATCACAAGATGAACAGATTTGTTGTTAGGAGGCAACTGCATGGAGTAAGTCGACACATTGTCTAGGGCTCCATGGGTCTAAAGGAGCATGACAGTTTACAAAATGTTCCAACATCCAATTCGCCTGTGAGATGTGGTCAGAAGAATGTTCCTGTATTACCAGAAGTGCAAGCTCACAGAGAGTGATCTCCTGAACTTTACTCATATTGTAACGGGGAATGCTAGGGCAAGGGAACGACGTGAATACCAAGGCGAACGGACCAACCGAACGAGGGCCACAGACACAAGAACAGACGGCGAATACATCGGAGGCTTCCCGAAGCAGACAAAAGGAGGCATACGGACTACCAGGGGGAAGCAGTGGGATCTTCGGCAACCCTCAAATTATCCCAGGTGAGGGGCTGCCGATCAAGCCATCAACTGAGACAATCGGACCAACCGAAGAAAAATGACGCCGAAGAGGAGCAAGCTATCGTCCACGGGCAACTGGCCGAAACTCAACCGAAGCACTCAAACAACCGCGAGAGCAATGTTGATGCCGCGCAGTCTGGAAAAGGGCCTATATAAACGATTTTATGTGCTTCATGACTTGACTTGTTTGGTAGTTGGAATACAAGTATTCTACGCCGTGTTATCGTCTTAGCTACAATAAGGCTCATAAGGGCCAGTGCAAGAGTCCACATTAGCAGATCGGCCCCCTTGGCACAGTTCAAGAGTAATTGATGCTTCATTTAGATGACGCTTAATTGTTGCACAATTTAGGAAACTACGGGGGTTGTAAATCTTTATTTGGAAAATTCCATCGAGAGGAAAATTTTTAT
Source organism: Fasciola hepatica (assembly GCA_948099385.1). Lineage (NCBI taxonomy): Eukaryota > Metazoa > Platyhelminthes > Trematoda > Plagiorchiida > Fasciolidae > Fasciola > Fasciola hepatica. The sequence continues at coordinate 266,836 of CANUEZ040000268.1, forward strand.
TAGACTTTTGGGACCCTGCATACTACGGACACTTAAAGGAGAACTTATCCTTGCAGTCAAAAAGTTATGCACCCGTATTTGAGTCCAGCTGTTACTGATGGACAGGATGATTTCACGATAAAGTAGTATTTTGCAGGTGCGAAATCATTCAGTCATTTTTTCTGTCTTTCAGGTATTATTATGGTTGACGGCGTCATTAAGGTACGCTTGTTGAGTCCGGTGCATGTTTTGTACGGTGACGAAAGACAAAACCAGACCAAGTTCCCACGTTCGAAAGAGAATGCTTCCGACACCAATTGGTTCTGGGGACGAAATTGCTCTTGTGTACAGCGAGTACGATACGTGGGATTCAAAAGATTTGTCGGAAAAAGGTCACTTTCTGTCCTTTTAGACGTGGCCCGTAGTGAATCTTTAGGCACAGATTTCACCATCCCAGAATTTGGAAGAGGAATTTTCCATAAAAGGCCGTTTTTAGGATAGAAGAGTACTCTCAAAACATAGAAAATAGGATTTGCGGAGTTCACATCTGAGTAAATCGTCTTTTTTCTTTTTGAATTATCTAATTATCTAGCTAATAAATTATACTCGTGAGCATAAGTTAGGGAACGTACACTGAATTCAAAGGTGTCCATTATAATTCTGAATCAGATGGGCAGTCGTGAGCCTAAGATAGGTGACGGAGATTTCCAAAGAGCCCCAGCAGGAAAAGTACAGCTATCTCTCCCATCTGTTGCTATTCTTGAATGGCATTTTTGCATCCTAGTATCAGAACTTCAGATAAAATTAGACTATCGATAAGACTGATATTTACGAAATCACAGCTTTCCACCCAAACTTATCTGCACGATATCCAATTAGATAATCAAGATCAACTTGGATATTCCCTTTGGTACACGCCTCGGAACCAACGCCACGATAACAGCTAACAGACTTGGATGGTAGTGTACACAGTTAGTTACGGTACTCCTATGGATGTTGAATACGCATGACGCAATCTGAATTGTTCCTCAACACAATAAGGCCAGCTTCAATTAGGTCCCAGAGTCACTGAGAGCCAGAATAAAGAGTACAGTCCATTTATTCGTGGGTAGAAAGACCAAAGCGAGAGTGATTAAGTTAGCAATTGAGCATTTAATTACGTAATCAGGCAGATAGAATGTCACACAAAAAATAATATCTACTTATTTATCTGGAAAGCCTCGCAGATGGTTAATTAGTCAATTAAGCTAGCAATTAGTCAGTCAGAGTGTATGGAAAAATAGATGCGCCTCATCGTGTGTTAAACGAGAAAATCGTAATGTCAATAACACGGCGTGTTCAATAAAGCCGTTTTAATTGGTACTTGAGCGACTGTGTTTAGGCACCTGATCTTTCTCTCGTCCAAGTGCTAACTTCATTACCGAATCTTCCGAATCCGCAGGTTAGCAATAAGATAAATTTTCGTTTTATGCACTGCGGATGAGCTCAATTGGAATATAAATATTTGGCTGAGTGCGTAAGTTTGAGAAGAAACCCCCCACCCCCCGGAGGGGGGGGACTTTTGGCAGCCATTCAGACGATAGTCTAGCGAACTCAGGAATATGCCAACAACTTCTGTCTCGATCGATGGAGCTAAATTGCTCATTAAGACGATCACCAAATTTGTCTTTGTGTTCCACCTGGAGAATCACAAAAGTGTCATCAACGGTTTTCTCACATATTGTAACAAAGAAAGCAAGAGGGAGGTGGGGAAGCACGCTTGTATTTGACCAGCCAAACAACTCAAGTCGGTAAACACGTGCACAGCCAGTTGTGTAGTTCCTTTTCCAAACCGCGATGTAACAATATCGATCCTCCGTCTGCTTGAGTATTTCGACTCCGTTCTGATCATGTACCTGTGGCCATTAGGCTGATTCTCTTTGCTCGCGATTTCCTTTCGGTCTGTTCGATTGATCCAGTTTACGGCCTAATCGGTAGCGACTCACATGGTCTATCTAGCCGATTGCCTCGGATTCCACTGAGTCGCATCGACGAGTCAGCTTGCTGCTTTTTGTCTGTCGCGGGACACTTCCGACACACTCAGTCTTTCCTCTTTGATCCGCGGCCGTCGATTGGTGGACCTGATCAGTTTGATACTGGTCCCGTCCTCTGGCCACAGCGTTCTCCGCTGAAATATAAATGTGGAGCAGTTTTGAAAGTTGCTAGAGCTATGGGTTCTAGTTAATGTGGAAAACGGTTGGCAACAATTGGGGATACAGGGAATGCCTTGGCGACACTATCCGTTTTCCCCCAGAAATCATGTTTGAAGGTAATAGACATTGAAGGGTGACAAAATTCTAAACCAGTGGTAATTTCTGACGGGGTTAATTGGCTTCGGTTTTCTGAAAAAAGGTCAAGGACCAATTAAATGTTTTTTAATGGGGATGCTTGTACAAGCAGTGATCACATTGAAGATCACTTCAGCTTCATCATTGGCTAGTTTATTGTTTTGTACAATAAGGGAGAAAACTCGAATGCATGATCAACTTGACCTACCAACAATTATTTTATACGGTTTCAACAGAAAACTGAGATATTTCCTGCTTACGTCGAAATTTCCCAAAAGTGTACAGTCCCTCAACAAGGCAAATAGGTAACTTCGATTTACGATTTTTTGGTAAACCATCAAAATCTCTCGGCACTCGTTGTTTTTGATGTCAGAACAAATGAAAACGATTTTCTAAGTTTTTATTTCACGCCTGACTGATATTTATTTAATTTTTCCACTGACAATACCATGTAAATGACTAAGATTTGATCTTTTCGTAACTGGTTACTTTGTTCTGATTGCTTGGATAGAAGAACCTTGGTCATCATCATCATCATCATCATCATCGTACAGTGTTAAACAGTAGGGCAAGCCCCACTGATCACTGCCGTTCACACCATCTTGCACGTTGAATTAGAAAGTATGAATATACAAGATGGACAGGGACTGGACCTACATGGGTGGGAAAAGGGAAGAATGCCCTAATAGCCAACACACGGAATACACAGTCTAACTGTACAAACGCATATCGATCATTCTGATTCGACAGAAACTGACAACACGATCGCCACTGTTCGTGGTTCGCTGCCATATCCTTCAGTGTCTCCAGCCAACTGGTACACGGATCTTTTGGACCCCAACCACGAAGACGTGAAACACCTACTTTTCCTAAGTCTCATTCCTCGCTGCCACGTCATCTGTTGACCTTCACGTGGTTTTTTCCACTCCCTAGGAAGAAGGGAGAATAGGACACGATACGGTTGACGTCTAAGCTAAAGGTGAAGCGTAGATTGTGAACCAAATCCTCATGGTTTGACGAGGGAATCGCTCACTCGTTTCAAACGTTCATTCAGTTTCAGTAGCATTTGTCGTTTCCGGCTCATCTACGTTATGCACAAATGATTCAGAGTGATTTTCGAACGACTGTTTTTCTTCTCCACCATGAACTCATCCAGGATACCAGATGTCACAAATGTGCATTCTAATCCCGCGATATAGTTACACACAGTGTCAACCTCATTAAGCACCTGGCTCCGAAGAGTCGCGCATAATACATAAATCCAGTTCCATTTTAACACAGCAAAGTAGTGTTACAAAAATGTAGACTCACTTTAACGTTCATTCGGGCAATGAACGTGAGTTCTCGCCGATGCCAGATTCGTACAGAATTTGTTAAGTTCTTTCGCTTTATCCAATGTTGGTAAAAATAAATAGAAGGATCAAAACCAGAGAGCGAATTCCCCGAGAACCCAAAAGTTGTCGTTCACAACTTGGCTGACCTTCAGTTAGACAAAAAGTTGCCAGAGGTTTTATCGTTGGGACCTAAATTAGCCAGTTATTTTTAAAATGTTCACAAGTGTTCGTTATCGAAGTAAGATAACTTGAATAGAAACATAATTAGAGGGGGAAAATATCGTCGTTCCAAAGCACTCTTCTGATTTAGCTAGGACATTCTGTCCATCCACATTTTGCTGGCTTCACAAACCAGGTTCACAGTAATTTGCAGCTGTCAGTCATACGGTGGGCTGACACAAGAGATAAAATTAGATGATTTAACGATTTTTCACACAGAATCAGAGCGCGAAAGAGCAAAATTCCAGTCACAATATTTACCGTACAATGGAATGAAGTTCTGTCTGGTACTAATTAGGGCATGGGAAACAATGGGTACGAACAGCGGTAAGAGCATTTTTTGAAGTGACTATTCAAAAGTTAGATGAGAAAGTCGGGGAATTTGTTCACCGTGAGGTAGTCAATAAACAGCAAAACACGGAAGCCCTCATGCAGACGCGAGCGGGATAGAAAATTTTTTAGGAAGCATTATTGGCACGAGAAGCGTAGACCTTGGATTTTCCGCGTCACTGGATATTCGCACCGGATTGGCCGTATCACGATAGCTCAGCTGGTAGAACACCAGCCCAGTAAACGTGTGGTCGAGTGTGCATACTACTTAGAGAATAAGAAAGTAGCCGGTTGCTCAAAACACAATTAGGGATAATAATGGAGCGACTACGTCAGACGGAAAGAGCGCAATAAGGTGAAACAAGCCATGCAAACTAAACGACTGTATCCTGGGACTGGATAAAACCAGTTTTCAAACGCACTGGACAAGTGATATACGGATAGGTATTTATGATATAGTTGATTGGTTTTGGTGATGGTCGAAAGCGTGTTTCCTAGTGAACGAAGGTTTTACTCGGCACTTCCTGCAGATCGTAAAATAGGGAATATTGTCGGTCCGATTCCTGCTCGTGGGGTTGGAATATGGGACGCGAAGAAAGAAAGCAGTTTACCCACTATCCAAGAGCAAATCGTATTTGACTCACCCACGGTACAACCCGAAAATTTAATAGAGTTTGGGGGCCCAGCATGCTGCACGAGCGGCTCCTGTACCGGACGTAGTAGCTCATCCAGATGATCGTTTGCCTTACTGTCCCGGGATCAGGTTGTAACGTGGCCCATCTTTTTCCCTTTCAGCAACCTCTCAGTGGTAGCCGCCTCATTCGAAAGATATTTTAAATCTGAATACGAGTAGCAGGTTAGATATATGTATATGTAATACGACTGACCACGAAATATCAGCTTTCATTTAACTTCCGAAAACCTTCCTTGTTAGGGAGTTATCAGGGGTTCAGATCCATCGAGCCTCCACTTGAACTTGAACATACGGGTCGAGTTCGTCATGGGGTCTAAGTTTTCCGACATCTTTCAGTGAAGACTTACTCCTGATTCCGTAAACGAGCCAGATAGTCTCTTGAAACCACACTGTAAAATCTCAGTTGAGAGTAGTTAACTGTCATTTCTCGAGAATTGTTCGCTATTTGATGTCTATCTGGTTTTATCAATCACCAGGGTTGGGAAAATGAGATTCTACCCAGCAATTCCACCCTACGTTGTTCGACTTTTCTGCAAACAGCCTCTGTTCCATTCACACTGAAACAGCTGTGCCCACGCATCATCACTCAAAAGTGATGCAGTTCCACAAAGCTTTCATGACATCACTCAAAAATGAGAGAGGCATCAACAGTGTCATTTACATATGATTTTGCCTTTTCATTATCCGTATGTAATCTCCTCTCTCTTAAGTTAGTCATGACCTTTGAAGCTTTTCTGTTGACAAAGATCGTCATATCATGAGTCAGATGGTGACAGTAGACAATAATTACCAACTTCAGCAGGATCACTCTCATCTACGTCAGTATCATGGTTTTCGCATTTCAGTCCGTGACGATAATTCCCTTCGTATATGATTCCACATTCAGACTGACACGAGATTTGCTTTTTCCACTTCCATTCACGGAAGTTCATCTTCTAGTGTTCACAACAAAAGGTGCTTACTGCATTGCATTGAAAAAAATGATCAACAGACGCTGCTGCCCTTCTGGCTGTCTCTGTCCGTTGCTAGTCTTTGGTTCTTCAATTACGCAGTCCGCTCAGTGGTCGCGTTTTACCTTGGAAAAAACATATTATCAGTGGATGAGATCTTCGGTCGTATTTGCCATGCGCGTCACAGTCACTACAGCATTTAAAGCAGTGGGCACACCTGCAAGTTTTCACACAGACTGCTGTGCTTATCAACGTGAATTCTAGCTGATGTGGCTGAAGTCCCGAACTTCCTTATTTTGATCATTACTTTTGTGTTGTTTACCGTTTACCCAACAGTAGAGCCTCGTCCATCTTCGATTTATTACCTCTGAAGATTGAGCACTTGTTTGTGACATATTCCATCTGTAGTATGGCCGTCTTAGAAGACTTTAGAGTTCATAGTCGGGACTGGTTGATTCAAATACCTCAGTATGGTCGGAGGGTAGGTATCTCAGGCGCAGAGTTGGCTGTTCGTTCCGAAAGCCTTCCGAAATGCTCCCAAATGACCGTGCATCCCAAATACCTTCTGCTGACGAATCCTCACACAAGCTCTTCTCCTAGCGCTGTTTTAACCAAAGCATGAGAGCAAAGGAGAAAGCATGGCGCTCTCCACCAGGTTGACTAACCAATAGTCAGTCTAGGGGAGATGGATAAACCCTGATTCCAAACCCACCATAAGTGGCATATGAAGCGTACAACACCATGCTCACCGGCATCTGCGGCTGAGGGGTGTACTGGGCACCCAGGATGTCTAGCCTCATCCGGAGGCTGTATGAACTGAGCAACTAGTCACCGGCTCCCAGAGGTTGCCCGGAGGGGCGACTGAACTACACAATTGGTCACCGGCTCATCTGGATCAACTCTGCTGCCCTGCAGGACACGCTTCTTTGTGCAAAGCCTGGAGGTGTATCTTCAAATAGACTTAGTGGTACAATAGCCTATAGAGCCAGCAGTAAAGCAACTGATATTATTCTTACAAAACTTTCGTTACGCTCTTTGCTATAGAGAATATCCTACAGAACGCTTTATCTGGTCTTCTAAAAGGTGACGTTGAACTCCTCCAGGGAACAGAGATTTGACTTAGAGTACGCCAATAATATGGCCTTGGTGAGCGACAGCGCACAGGCATTTCAACTCGCACTGGATCGCTTGGTAGTTGAAGTGTCCCGATATGGTATGTACTTTTGCCTTCAAAGTACAAAGTACTTCTTCAAGACTGGCAGGATCTTGTGTCCGAAATCACTGTTAGTGGTGATCGGTTAGAGCTAGTCATTAGCTTTAAGTAACTCGGGAGCTTAATCACAGATGGTGCTGGAGTTGGGGATGAGATCACATCACGAACTGCGAGAGCCGGAGCGACTTCCACAAACCTCATGCGTCCGTGATGCCACCATGGCATCCGACTTTCTGTCAAGCAAGAGGTGTACAATACCACAGTTCGTAGTGTTCTTTACGGCTGTGAGATCTGACCCCTCTACCTTGAGGACGCTCGGTGGCTCTCAGTACTCTCCTACCGATATCTCCGAAGCATTGTTCGTGTCTGGTGGGAATATCGGGTGAGCAGTATTAAGGTTCGCCGTCGTGTGTTTGGTGGTCTACTTGCACTTTCAGGGCAAGGCTGGAAGAAAAGACGCGGCGGCCTCGAATCGAACCCAGTGGCGCGGATCCTGCGTGGCTTGTCTGTTGACTTCCCATTCCCCATAGACAATGGAAAAGCAGAGAAAAATTTACAAGATGTGCTAGGTGAAAATACAAAAGGGTTTTTTTGCTTTTACCCGTATTCTTATTGATGACTCCTAATTCCCACTCCCTCCAATTTGTAATCCTTCGCTGTTCTTGTTGAGTCGGCTCCATGCTGGCTCTCAAGCCAGTGTTTTAGACATCATATTACGTTACATATATATATATATATATATATATATATATATATATATATATATATATATATATATATATATATATAAACTTTTACATCACACAGTCAACCATTGCTTGAGTTTTGTTATGAAGGTCAGGCACCCTTATTTGTACTTTACAGTCTATCACTTCTTTTGAGTTCACCTGATGATCACAAAGCTGAAGATCGTCTGGTATGTCATCGAAAAGTGAAAATCAGGGATGTCAGGCTATGTGATCATCAAGTATTTTCAAGATAGACATTTAGCAGATCACTTGATGGATTCGACAATGGAAATTTATCATTTAGACCGTTGAGTCAGTATTATCGCTATTCAAGCTTGATCCTCCGAGAGGCTTTTGGAAATAAGACTCTGAAACTAATAAAAGTGGTATGATGACAGCTAGAATGCAGACCAAGGCAAGAACAATGCACGTTTGTGGAGCTATCCGGTTGGAAGGTTGAGGTGAGCTAGTATTTCTGGACGATCCTATCAATGGTCAAGTTCATCTAGAAATCCTGATCCAACTCATCTTGTTACCGTTGAACGCAACCACTAAAGTGATGTTGCAAGAGAACAACGCACCCGCATATCGTTCGCTTGTCGCACTCTAGCTTCACGCACGTAACGGTACAAAGAAGTTCCCGTGAGCAACTCGATCCCCTGACATCAAACCAATCGAATTTCGCAGGATCCCTTTGGAAAGAGAGTGAACCAGAGATGCGTCAAAAGTCAGTTCTTCGGGAAATGTAATCAGTATACTGTTACAGCGTGCAACACGGAAATCTCGGTTATTGTTCATTGTTCGATGGTTTATAAAGCCTCTTTCGCCAATCAGATTGCTCGATTTGCAAAGTCACTTTCTTACCAATCAGGAGAAGGGCATTGACGTGGTAAAACAAAAACGCATCCAACACATCCTTCCTCTTTTGAGAAACTTCTACTTGCCTACCGGTTGGTAACTTTGTCCACTCCGAGTTCTAGACGGTGAAGGCTCCTGTCCGACGGATGAATGTATAATGTTGTCTGAATCAGTCTCCTCATTATCGATTTTGGTTTCCTCGTCCTCTTCTTTTTTATCACCTTCATTGGTTTTCACTCCCTCACCATAATCTTCTTCGGATTCTCCCAGATTAACCCTATTCCTTCTTATCCGAAGATTTCCCAAGCGTATTAGGTACGACTTCTTCGTTACGTGCGATAGTACCCCTCTTTTCGTCCAAGACTTTTCTGTCGATTCTATTGGTCGAATCCAAACTGTCACCTGGCTCGAGTTGATACAGTGGTTTGCTGTCCCGATGGTAAAATCTGTATTGCACCACCATTCGCTTTCTCAATTTCAGTTTGACTACTGAGGACGCTACGACATCTGGGTCCAGTGAACCAGCACAAAGGGGTAGGATCCAGCCTGTCTGTCTTCCAAATAGACGTTTCTTTGGGCTTGTTCCTACCATCGCGGAAGGTATATTTCGAAGCTCAAGCAGATCAATAAACGGATCGCTGCCCTCAGACTTGCACTTCTTGAGTATCTTTTTCGCCTGTTTCACAGCGCTCTCTGCTTTGCCGTTGGACTGACTGTGGTAAGGTTTGATGATGTGATGGCTGAACTGCCAAGTCTCCGTGAAATGTTGGAATTCCGTGCTGCCAAACTGAGGACCTCCATCGAAAATCACTCGGACAGGGAATACATTTCGTGCAAAATTGGCCAGCAGTTTTTTGATCATTTCTGCACTTGTTTGTGTTTTCAGAAGGTCGACTTTGAAGAAATCGCTGTAGTGATCAACGGTCACTAAGTAACTGTCCTTCTCATGGTAAAAGATATCCAAAGCCACAATTTACCAAGACCGGCCAGGTATTGGGCGCATTTGCATCGGTTCTCTTCTTTGTCGCTAATCAGATTGTCTGCGTGGTTAGCAATTTGCCACCATCTGTTTAATCTATCCTGCTATACCAGGCCAGTGGTATAATTCTGTGGCCCGGGCGGTACGTCCATTGGTACCCGCGTGTGAACAGTGTAACCGACGCAGAACGTCCTTTCGAAAAGCTTGGGGGAACACCAAAAGTTCACCTCGAAAAATCAGTTCATCCTCTGTTGTTAACTCATCACGAAATTTGAGAAAAGATAACACTTCTGCCAATAGGGTTCTTTCTTCCTTCCGGCCAACCTCGAGTGATAACCTCCTTGAGAGATTGTAGACAAGGATCTGCCCTCGTGGTGTTCTGGATTTGGGATAATTCAGCTTCCGGAATCGCCAATGCAATGTTCAACGTTTCATTTCTACGTTCATCTTCCGTATTTGGTAGTGTGACCGGTGAGAGTGTATCAGCTACAAACATGTGCTTTCCTTGCTCATAATGAAGTTCGTAGTTATACTTTTGGAGACGTATTAACATCGACTGAAGTCTTCTTGGAGCTCGATGTAGCGGCTTATCCGCGATCGTGATCAATGTCTTGTGATCTGAATATATGTTCGTAAGTCGCCCGAAAGTGCAATCACTGAACTTCTACAGAGAGTACGCTATTGCCAGCAGTTCTTTTTCAATTTGTGCATATTTCTGTTCACAACTGGTTAGCGTCCTACGACAATAATCAAGTGGGCGCCCCTTCTGTAACAGAAAGTCTCCTAAACCATGTTGACTGCTATCACATTGTATGCATAGAGGTAAGGTGTGATCATAATACGCTAGGACTGGGGCCTTCACGATAAGCTGCTTGGTGCGATCAAACGCTAATTTCTGTTCATCTGACCAAATTCACCTTTCTCCCTTGTGTGTTAATCGGTGGATCAGTCTCATCAATTCTACTAACTCTGGTAAGAATCTGTTCAGATAGTTGATCATCCCGTTAAAACGTGAGAAGCCTTTCGTATCCGTTGGCGCCGGCATGTCTACAATCGCGCTTACCTTTTCCGGATCCGGTTTGATCCCTGTGCTTATGATAAGGTGGCCATGGAACTTGACTGCTGTTTGACAAAATGTCAACCTGTCTCGTTTTAGTTTAATTCCATCATAGACACATCTTTTAAGAAAAGAACCAAATCTTCTGTTGTGTTCCTCGATATTTTTGCCGAAAATTAGGATATCATCTGCTACATAGAGTACTCCAGGTAAGTCGTCCTCTACTTGGAGAATCTTCTGGAATATTTCGCTGGATACCTTCAGGCCAAAAGTTAGCCACTTCCAACGGAACCGACCATACGGCGTGTCAAACGTGGTCAAATAACTCGAGGCTCCTTCCAACTAAGAGTCCAAAAACCGGGACGCTGAAGCCAGATCAACTTTCGCAAAGCAACGCGCGTTTGATAACTCAGGAGGAATATGGTCAAGAGCAGGTAATGAAAAGTGCTCTCGTTTGAGTGTTTTTTATTGATTTGGGATCAGTAAAAATGCGAAGCTCCCCGGGATGCTCTCGTCACCATCACAATTTGACTCAGCCAAACGGACAGTTATTACACTTTAACCAGGACATCTTTCGATATGAGAATGTCCAGCTCGCGTGCAAATCGTTCCCTAACTGCATATGGAATACGCCTTGTTGGTAGGGCCACAGGTTCTGCGGATTCATACACGCCGCCACTCCCGAAAGCTTTCCCAATTTCTCATCGAAAACAGAGGCATATTTTTTCCAAGTAATATTCGACGTTATCAGATACACGGTGAACGAATGAATCATAGTGGAATGACACCAACCCCAAATTTCCGATAGATTCACATCCGAGGATGGGAACATAACCCTGGTCGACCACAACAAAGTTTATGCGTGATAACTGTCCATCCTTGAGATTGACGACTTTCAGTATTGCCTCACCCCTTGGCTGAACCTTGTCACCGTTCCGCATAATGAGTTTCTTCTGTGTCGGTGTCGGTGTAATATTAGACAGATTGTTCATAGGCATGATATGCACCGATGCTTCCGTGTCCAACTGGAAATCCACCTCTTCTTCGTTCACCACCGTCTTGGCCAAGATGCTCTTTGGCTTTGCTGTCATTTGCGCCCCATTCACTCGATTTGCATTGTGATGATTTTGTTCTTTGTCGGCCGTTTTCTCGAGAAAACATTCTGATGCGAAATGGTTGCACCTCTTGAAGCTATCACACGTTTTCCCTCAGGCCGGACAATTGTCTCTTCCCACGAATTGTAGTCTGCCATAAAACTGACACTCCGTCTTTGGCACTATGCTTGTCTCTGATGTTGTTTTGCACGGACCACGCGATTCTGAGGCATTCATCGTCTCCATGAATTGTTCGGCTGCTTCCTCACCTCGGCATATGTCGACGCATTGTTGGAGTGACAATTTCGGGATTTTCAACAGCCTTTTAATCACCGCGGAGTCGTGTAACGTCATCACCATCCGATCCCGCACGAGGCTCCCTTCTAGGAAGGTGAAAGAAATCGCATGATCGTGTCAGTATTCATACGAACAACAAAAAAGAGTCAAAGGATTCGTCGGGCTTCTGTGTGCTTAGGTTAAAAACAAAACACCCATATGTTTCGTTGGACTCACTCAGACGATGTCGCTCGAGTTTCAGCATCACCGTCATCCAGTCACCACTATTCTCATCGGAATCATGTGAAAAACCAGTGATGATGTGAAGGGCTGCCGGTCCAACGGTGTGACGGAATAGTGCAAGCTGCATAGCCTTTGATTCTAACTCCGTGGACGACAAAGTCCGGAAATCTTCATACTGCGTTCGTCACAGCCTCCAGCTGTCAGACAATCGACCCGTGTCTTCTATCACCAAGTGGGCCGGTGGGTGGATCTGCAGGTGATTGTGCGTTCGCGTCTCCGATGTCGACATTTCTACATCAGTTTCCGCTGCTACCGTGTCAAAGATCAGTTCTTCGGGAAATGCAATCAGTATACTGTTACAGCGTGCAACACGGAAATCTCGGTTATTGTTCATTGTTCGATGGTTTATAAAACCTCTTTCGCCAATCAGATTGATCGATTAGCAATGTGCCAAACAAAAGTCACTTTCTTACCAATCAGGAAACGCCATTGATGTGGTAGAACAAAACATATCCAACATAAGATGAGAGAACTTAAAGACTGTCTTCAAGGAGGCTGTCAGAAGGCTGATAGCGAGCATGAATCGACTGGGAAAAGCGGCTATCTGATCAAAAAATGGCTCAATCATGACTAATGAGTGACCTTTAGAGAAAGATCACACTATTCAGTTAACAGCCAAGTATTTTGATTTCTATAAAGGAATTCATTGAGGTACAATTCTTCCTGGGATGAAGTTTTTCGGTGAATTGTATATCTGTACTTGAGGTAAATATGACATAGGAATAGATTTTACTCCAGCCCCATATGTGGAAGTCCTCCATGCAAAGAGAAATAGTTTTATTTTGGACGGCAAAGGTTTCCCCCGTCTACATTTTCAAAGACAGAAACTCGGATTCCTTATTGCAGTTGAAAAAGTCCCTTGTTTGAAGTGGTGGAACAAATTATTGTAAATCAGCGATCCGTATTGATTTACGAGGAGGATAACAGGTACTCTGCTAAAAATTACAGGGGATTTGCTAGCAACACATCCAAAATGCTAGCTGACATTTATGCCCTGCAGCTGTCTGACAAATGGAAAGCGGATCATTTGAGCATGCCAATGCGGTACCTATTTTTTGCTGTAACTTCATGGACGAGCGTAGTTTTTAATCATACTTATCCATTTGTTGCTGCAAATGTCGCTCTGAGCAGATTACTATCCTCAATTTACTCTAATTTAATGAACGGGTGGTGCTGATGGACCAAGGATATGAGCCAAGTGGATACTTATGTTTTACTTAGGGTAGGTGACCAATCCGTTTTCGGCAGTAATGCATTTCGAATGGACCCTTGTCTGATCCCATGGCGCAGGGGGAGAGTGAGATCCGCGGACGGGGAAAACAATGAACTGTCATAGAGAGGGCACACATCCTACGGCCGACTCCGCGAACGGTCATTGTCACCGTGCTGTCAGTTTGTTGGCTGATTGGTTAACAGGTTTATCGACAGAAAGTGATATTATGACCTCGTAAATTTATTCCTTCGCCACATCATTCGAAAAGTGGTATTACACAGTCTAACGATAGGGCGTATACAGTTCATGGGAATGCTCTCAACAGCTTGATCGCAATTAAAGTTCATTATGTAAGCTTAGTGGAAATACCATGGGAGAGTTACAGTGGTCCAGCGGTCACGCAAAACAAATTTATGAATGACATCATAAAATCTGGAAGCAAGATATCTAGATCTGGGATAGATAGATAGATCACTGATAGATAGACAGATAGATAGATAGATAGATAGATAGATAGATAGATAGATAGATAGATAGATAGATAGATAGATAGATAGATAGATAGATAGATAGATAGATAGATAGATAGATAGATAGATAGATAGATAGATAGATAGATAGATAGATAGATAGATAGATAGATAGATAGATAGATAGATAGATAGATAGATAGATAGATAGATAGATAGATAGATAGATAGATAGATAGATAGATAGATAGATAGATAGATAGATAGATAGATAGATAGATAGATAGATAGATAGATCACGGATAGATAGATAGATCACGGATAGATAGATAGATAGATAGATAGATAGATAGATAGATAGATAGATAGATAGATAGATAGATAGATAGATAGATAGATAGATAGATAGATAGATAGATAGATAGATAGATAGATAGATAGATAGATAGATAGATAGATAGATAGATAGATAGATCACGGATAGATAGATAGATAGATAGATAGATAGATAGATAGATAGATAGATAGATAGATAGATAGATAGATAGATAGATAGATAGATAGATAGATAGATAGATAGATAGATAGATCACGGATAGATAGATAGATAGATAGATAGATAGATAGATAGATAGATAGATAGATAGATAGATAGATAGATAGATAGATAGATAGATAGATAGATAGATAGATAGATAGATAGATAGATAGATAGATAGATAGATAGATAGATAGATAGATAGATAGATAGATAGATAGATAGATAGATAGATAGATAGATAGATAGATAGATAGATAGATAGATAGATAGATAGATAGATAGATAGATAGATAGATAGATAGATAGATAGATAGATAGATAGATAGATAGATAGATAGATAGATAGATAGATAGATAGATAGATAGATAGATAGATAGATAGATAGATAGATAGATAGATAGATAGATAGATAGATAGATAGATAGATAGATAGATAGATAGATAGATAGATAGATAGATAGATAGATAGATAGATAGATAGATAGATAGATAGATAGATAGATAGATAGATAGATAGATAGATAGATAGATAGATAGATAGATAGATAGATAGATAGATAGATAGATAGATAGATAGATAGATAGATAGATAGATAGATAGATAGATAGATAGATAGATAGATAGATAGATAGATAGATAGATAGATAGATAGATAGATAGATAGATAGATAGATAGATAGATAGATAGATAGATAGATAGATAGATAGATAGATAGATAGATAGATAGATAGATAGATAGATAGATAGATAGATAGATAGATAGATAGATAGATAGATAGATAGATAGATAGATAGATAGATAGATAGATAGATAGATAGATAGATAGATAGATAGATAGATAGATAGATAGATAGATAGATAGATAGATAGATAGATAGATAGATAGATAGATAGATAGATAGATAGATAGATAGATAGATAGATAGATAGATAGATAGATAGATAGATAGATAGATAGATAGATAGATAGATAGATAGATAGATAGATAGATAGATAGATAGATAGATAGATAGATAGATAGATAGATAGATAGATAGATAGATAGATAGATAGATAGATAGATAGATAGATAGATAGATAGATAGATAGATAGATAGATAGATAGATAGATAGATAGATAGATAGATAGATAGATAGATAGATAGATAGATAGATAGATAGATAGATAGATAGATAGATAGATAGATAGATAGATAGATAGATAGATAGATAGATAGATAGATAGATAGATAGATAGATAGATAGATAGATAGATAGATAGATAGATAGATAGATAGATAGATAGATAGATAGATAGATAGATAGATAGATAGATAGATAGATAGATAGATAGATAGATAGATAGATAGATAGATAGATAGATAGATAGATAGATAGATAGATAGATAGATAGATAGATAGATAGATAGATAGATAGATAGATAGATAGATAGATAGATAGATAGATAGATAGATAGATAGATAGATAGATAGATAGATAGATAGATAGATAGATAGATAGATAGATAGATAGATAGATAGATAGATAGATAGATAGATAGATAGATAGATAGATAGATAGATAGATAGATAGATAGATAGATAGATAGATAGATAGATAGATAGATAGATAGATAGATAGATAGATAGATAGATAGATAGATAGATAGATAGATAGATAGATAGATAGATAGATAGATAGATAGATAGATAGATAGATAGATAGATAGATAGATAGATAGATAGATAGATAGATAGATAGATAGATAGATAGATAGATAGATAGATAGATAGATAGATAGATAGATAGATAGATAGATAGATAGATAGATAGATAGATAGATAGATAGATAGATAGATAGATAGATAGATAGATAGATAGATAGATAGATAGATAGATAGATAGATAGATAGATAGATAGATAGATAGATAGATAGATAGATAGATAGATAGATAGATAGATAGATAGATAGATAGATAGATAGATAGATAGATAGATAGATAGATAGATAGATAGATAGATAGATAGATAGATAGATAGATAGATAGATAGATAGATAGATAGATAGATAGATAGATAGATAGATAGATAGATAGATAGATAGATAGATAGATAGATAGATAGATAGATAGATAGATAGATAGATAGATAGATAGATAGATAGATAGATAGATAGATAGATAGATAGATAGATAGATAGATAGATAGATAGATAGATAGATAGATAGATAGATAGATAGATAGATAGATAGATAGATAGATAGATAGATAGATAGATAGATAGATAGATAGATAGATAGATAGATAGATAGATAGATAGATAGATAGATAGATAGATAGATAGATAGATAGATAGATAGATAGATAGATAGATAGATAGATAGATAGATAGATAGATAGATAGATAGATAGATAGATAGATAGATAGATAGATAGATAGATAGATAGATAGATAGATAGATAGATAGATAGATAGATAGATAGATAGATAGATAGATAGATAGATAGATAGATAGATAGATAGATAGATAGATAGATAGATAGATAGATAGATAGATAGATAGATAGATAGATAGATAGATAGATAGATAGATAGATAGATAGATAGATAGATAGATAGATAGATAGATAGATAGATAGATAGATAGATAGATAGATAGATAGATAGATAGATAGATAGATAGATAGATAGATAGATAGATAGATAGATAGATAGATAGATAGATAGATCACGGATAGATAGATAGATAGATAGATAGATAGATAGATAGATAGATAGATACGATAGATAGATAGATAGATAGATAGATAGATAGATAGATAGATAGATAGATAGATAGATAGATAGATAGATAGATAGATAGATAGATAGATAGATAGATAGATAGATAGATAGATAGATAGATAGATAGATAGATAGATAGATAGATAGATAGATAGATAGATAGATAGATAGATAGATAGATAGATAGATAGATAGATAGATAGATAGATAGATAGATAGATAGATAGATAGATAGATAGATAGATAGATAGATAGATAGATAGATAGATAGATAGATAGATAGATAGATAGATAGATAGATAGATAGATAGATAGATAGATAGATAGATAGATAGATAGATAGATAGATAGATAGATAGATAGATAGATAGATAGATAGATAGATAGATAGATAGATAGATAGATAGATAGATAGATAGATAGATAGATAGATAGATAGATAGATAGATAGATAGATAGATAGATAGATAGATAGATAGATAGATAGATAGATAGATAGATAGATAGATAGATAGATAGATAGATAGATAGATAGATAGATAGATAGATAGATAGATAGATAGATAGATAGATAGATAGATAGATAGATAGATAGATAGATAGATAGATAGATAGATAGATAGATAGATAGATAGATAGATAGATAGATAGATAGATAGATAGATAGATAGATAGATAGATAGATAGATAGATAGATAGATAGATAGATAGATAGATAGATAGATAGATAGATAGATAGATAGATAGATAGATAGATAGATAGATAGATAGATAGATAGATAGATAGATAGATAGATAGATAGATAGATAGATAGATAGATAGATAGATAGATAGATAGATAGATAGATAGATAGATAGATAGATAGATAGATAGATAGATAGATAGATAGATAGATAGATAGATAGATAGATAGATAGATAGATAGATAGATAGATAGATAGATAGATAGATAGATAGATAGATAGATAGATAGATAGATAGATAGATAGATAGATAGATAGATAGATAGATAGATAGATAGATAGATAGATAGATAGATAGATAGATAGATAGATAGATAGATAGATAGATAGATAGATAGATAGATAGATAGATAGATAGATAGATAGATAGATAGATAGATAGATAGATAGATAGATAGATAGATAGATAGATAGATAGATAGATAGATAGATAGATAGATAGATAGATAGATAGATAGATAGATAGATAGATAGATAGATAGATAGATAGATAGATAGATAGATAGATAGATAGATAGATAGATAGATAGATAGATAGATAGATAGATAGATAGATAGATAGATAGATAGATAGATAGATAGATAGATAGATAGATAGATAGATAGATAGATAGATAGATAGATAGATAGATAGATAGATAGATAGATAGATAGATAGATAGATAGATAGATAGATAGATAGATAGATAGATAGATAGATAGATAGATAGATAGATAGATAGATAGATAGATAGATAGATAGATAGATAGATAGATAGATAGATAGATAGATAGATAGATAGATAGATAGATAGATAGATAGATAGATAGATAGATAGATAGATAGATAGATAGATAGATAGATAGATAGATAGATAGATAGATAGATAGATAGATAGATAGATAGATAGATAGATAGATAGATAGATAGATAGATAGATAGATAGATAGATAGATAGATAGATAGATAGATAGATAGATAGATAGATAGATAGATAGATAGATAGATAGATAGATAGATAGATAGATAGATAGATAGATAGATAGATAGATAGATAGATAGATAGATAGATAGATAGATAGATAGATAGATAGATAGATAGATAGATAGATAGATAGATAGATAGAAGATAGATAGATAGATAGATAGATAGATAGATAGATAGATAGATAGATAGATAGATAGATAGATAGATAGATAGATAGATAGATAGATAGATAGATAGATAGATAGATAGATAGATAGATAGATAGATAGATAGATAGATAGATAGATAGATAGATAGATAGATAGATAGATAGATAGATAGATAGATAGATAGATAGATAGATAGATAGATAGATAGATAGATAGATAGATAGATAGATAGATAGATAGATAGATAGATAGATAGATAGATAGATAGATAGATAGATAGATAGATAGATAGATAGATAGATAGATAGATAGATAGATAGATAGATAGATAGATAGATAGATAGATAGATAGATAGATAGATAGATAGATAGATAGATAGATAGATAGATAGATAGATAGATAGATAGATAGATAGATAGATAGATAGATAGATAGATAGATAGAATAGATAGATAGATAGATAGATAGATAGATAGATAGATAGATAGAGATAGATAGATAGATAGATAGATAGATAGATAGATAGATAGATAGATAGATAGATAGATAGATAGATAGATAGATAGATAGATAGATAGATAGATAGATAGATAGATAGATAGATAGATAGATAGATAGATAGATAGATAGATCGGATAGATAGATAGATAGATAGATAGATAGATAGATAGATAGATAGATAGATAGATAGATAGATAGATAGATAGATAGATAGATAGATAGATAGATAGATAGATAGATAGATAGATAGATAGATAGATAGATAGATAGATAGATAGATAGATAGATAGATAGATAGATAGATAGATAGATAGATAGATAGATAGATAGATAGATAGATAGATAGATAGATAGATAGATAGATAGATAGATAGATAGATAGATAGATAGATAGATAGATAGATAGATAGATAGATAGATAGATAGATAGATAGATAGATAGATAGATAGATAGATAGATAGATAGATAGATAGATAGATAGATAGATAGATAGATAGATAGATAGATAGATAGATAGATAGATAGATAGATAGATAGATAGATAGATAGATAGATAGATAGATAGATAGATAGATAGATAGATAGATAGATAGATAGATAGATAGATAGATAGATAGATAGATAGATAGATAGATAGATAGATAGATAGATAGATAGATAGATAGATAGATAGATAGATAGATAGATAGATAGATAGATAGATAGATAGATAGATAGATAGATAGATAGATAGATAGATAGATAGATAGATAGATAGATAGATAGATAGATAGATAGATAGATAGATAGATAGATAGATAGATAGATAGATAGATAGATAGATAGATAGATAGATAGATAGATAGATAGATAGATAGATAGATAGATAGATAGATAGATAGATAGATAGATAGATAGATAGATAGATAGATAGATAGATAGATAGATAGATAGATAGATCACGGATAGATAGATAGATAGATAGATAGATAGATAGATAGATAGATAGATAGATAGATAGATAGATAGATAGATAGATAGATAGATAGATAGATAGATAGATAGATAGATAGATCACGGATAGATAGATAGATAGATAGATAGATAGATAGATAGATAGATAGATAGATAGATAGATAGATAGATAGATAGATAGATAGATAGATAGATAGATAGATAGATAGATAGATAGATAGATAGATAGATAGATAGATAGATAGATAGATAGATAGATAGATAGATAGATAGATAGATAGATAGATAGATAGATAGATAGATAGATAGATAGATAGATAGATAGATAGATAGATAGATAGATAGATAGATAGATAGATAGATAGATAGATAGATAGATAGATAGATAGATAGATAGATAGATAGATAGATAGATAGATAGATAGATAGATAGATAGATAGATAGATAGATAGATAGATAGATAGATAGATAGATAGATAGATAGATAGATAGATAGATAGATAGATAGATAGATAGATAGATAGATAGATAGATAGATAGATAGATCGGATAGATAGATAGATAGATAGATAGATAGATAGATAGATAGATAGATAGATAGATAGATAGATAGATAGATAGATAGATAGATAGATAGATAGATAGATAGATAGATAGATAGATAGATAGATAGATAGATAGATAGATAGATAGATAGATAGATAGATAGATAGATAGATAGATAGATAGATAGATAGATAGATAGATAGATAGATAGATAGATAGATAGATAGATAGATAGATAGATAGATAGATAGATAGATAGATAGATAGATAGATAGATAGATAGATAGATAGATAGATAGATAGATAGATAGATAGATAGATAGATAGATAGATAGATAGATAGATAGATAGATAGATAGATAGATAGATAGATAGATAGATAGATAGATAGATAGATAGATAGATAGATAGATAGATAGATAGATAGATAGATAGATAGATAGATAGATAGATAGATAGATAGATAGATAGATAGATAGATAGATAGATAGATAGATAGATAGATAGATAGATAGATAGATAGATAGATAGATAGATAGATAGATAGATAGATAGATAGATAGATAGATAGATAGATAGATAGATAGATAGATAGATAGATAGATAGATAGATAGATAGATAGATAGATAGATAGATAGATAGATAGATAGATAGATAGATAGATAGATAGATAGATAGATAGATAGATAGATAGATAGATAGATAGATAGATAGATAGATAGATAGATAGATAGATAGATAGATAGATAGATAGATAGATAGATAGATAGATAGATAGATAGATAGATAGATAGATAGATAGATAGATAGATAGATAGATAGATAGATAGATAGATAGATAGATAGATAGATAGATAGATAGATAGATAGATAGATAGATAGATAGATAGATAGATAGATAGATAGATAGATAGATAGATAGATAGATAGATAGATAGATAGATAGATAGATAGATAGATAGATAGATAGATAGATAGATAGATAGATAGATAGATAGATAGATAGATAGATAGATAGATAGATAGATAGATAGATAGATAGATAGATAGATAGATAGATAGATAGATAGATAGATAGATAGATAGATAGATAGATAGATAGATAGATAGATAGATAGATAGATAGATAGATAGATAGATAGATAGATAGATAGATAGATAGATAGATAGATAGATAGATAGATAGATAGATAGATAGATAGATAGATAGATAGATAGATAGATAGATAGATAGATAGATAGATAGATAGATAGATAGATAGATAGATAGATAGATAGATAGATAGATAGATAGATAGATAGATAGATAGATAGATAGATAGATAGATAGATAGATAGATAGATAGGATAGATAGATAGATAGATAGATAGATAGATAGATAGATAGATAGATAGATAGATAGATAGATAGATAGATAGATAGATAGATAGATAGATAGATAGATAGATAGATAGATAGATAGATAGATAGATAGATAGATAGATAGATAGATAGATAGATAGATAGATAGATAGATAGATAGATAGATAGATAGATAGATAGATAGATAGATAGATAGATAGATAGATAGATAGATAGATAGATAGATAGATAGATAGATAGATAGATAGATAGATAGATAGATAGATAGATAGATAGATAGATAGATAGATAGATAGATAGATAGATAGATAGATAGATAGATAGATAGATAGATAGATAGATAGATAGATAGATAGATAGATAGATAGATAGATAGATAGATAGATAGATAGATAGATAGATAGATAGATAGATAGATAGATAGATAGATAGATAGATAGATAGATAGATAGATAGATAGATAGATAGATAGATAGATAGATAGATAGATAGATAGATAGATAGATAGATAGATAGATAGATAGATAGATAGATAGATAGATAGATAGATAGATAGATAGATAGATAGATAGATAGATAGATAGATAGATAGATAGATAGATAGATAGATAGATAGATAGATAGATAGATAGATAGATAGATAGATAGATAGATAGATAGATAGATAGATAGATAGATAGATAGATAGATAGATAGATAGATAGATAGATAGATAGATAGATAGATAGATAGATAGATAGATAGATAGATAGATAGATAGATAGATAGATAGATAGATAGATAGATAGATAGATAGATAGATAGATAGATAGATAGATAGATAGATAGATAGATAGATAGATAGATAGATAGATAGATAGATAGATAGATAGATAGATAGATAGATAGATAGATAGATAGATAGATAGATAGATAGATAGATAGATAGATAGATAGATAGATAGATAGATAGATAGATAGATAGATAGATAGATAGATAGATAGATAGATAGATAGATAGATAGATAGATAGATAGATAGATAGATAGATAGATAGATAGATAGATAGATAGATAGATAGATAGATAGATAGATAGATAGATAGATAGATAGATAGATAGATAGATAGATAGATAGATAGATAGATAGATAGATAGATAGATAGATAGATAGATAGATAGATAGATAGATAGATAGATAGATAGATAGATAGATAGATAGATAGATAGATAGATAGATAGATAGATAGATAGATAGATAGATAGATAGATAGATAGATAGATAGATAGATAGATAGATAGATAGATAGATAGATAGATAGATAGATAGATAGATAGATAGATAGATAGATAGATAGATAGATAGATAGATAGATAGATCACGGATGGATGGATAGATAGATAGATAGATAGATAGATAGATAGATAGATAGATAGATAGATAGATAGATAGATAGATAGATAGATAGATAGATAGATAGATAGATAGATAGATAGATAGATAGATAGATAGATAGATAGATAGATAGATAGATAGATAGATAGATAGATAGATAGATAGATAGATAGATAGATAGATAGATAGATAGATAGATAGATAGATAGATAGATAGATAGATAGATAGATAGATAGATAGATAGATAGATAGATAGATAGATAGATAGATAGATAGATAGATAGATAGATAGATAGATAGATAGATAGATAGATAGATAGATAGATAGATAGATAGATAGATAGATAGATAGATAGATAGATAGATAGATAGATAGATAGATAGATAGATAGATAGATAGATAGATAGATAGATAGATAGATAGATAGATAGATAGATAGATAGATAGATAGATAGATAGATAGATAGATAGATAGATAGATAGATAGATAGATAGATAGATAGATAGATAGATAGATAGATAGATAGATAGATAGATAGATAGATAGATAGATAGATAGATAGATAGATAGATAGATAGATAGATAGATAGATAGATAGATAGATAGATAGATAGATAGATAGATAGATAGATAGATAGATAGATAGATAGATAGATAGATAGATAGATAGATAGATAGATAGATAGATAGATAGATAGATAGATAGATAGATAGATAGATAGATAGATAGATAGATAGATAGATAGATAGATAGATAGATAGATAGATAGATAGATAGATAGATAGATAGATAGATAGATAGATAGATAGATAGATAGATAGATAGATAGATAGATAGATAGATAGATAGATAGATAGATAGATAGATAGATAGATAGATAGATAGATAGATAGATAGATAGATAGATAGATAGATAGATAGATAGATAGATAGATAGATAGATAGATAGATAGATAGATAGATAGATAGATAGATAGATAGATAGATAGATAGATAGATAGATAGATAGATAGATAGATAGATAGATAGATAGATAGATAGATAGATAGATAGATAGATAGATAGATAGATAGATAGATAGATAGATAGATAGATAGATAGATAGATAGATAGATAGATAGATAGATAGATAGATAGATAGATAGATAGATAGATAGATAGATAGATAGATAGATAGATAGATAGATAGATAGATAGATAGATAGATAGATAGATAGATAGATAGATAGATAGATAGATAGATAGATAGATAGATAGATAGATAGATAGATAGATAGATAGATAGATAGATAGATAGATAGATAGATAGATAGATAGATAGATAGATAGATAGATAGATAGATAGATAGATAGATAGATAGATAGATAGATAGATAGATAGATAGATAGATAGATAGATAGATAGATAGATAGATAGATAGATAGATAGATAGATAGATAGATAGATAGATAGATAGATAGATAGATAGATAGATAGATAGATAGATAGATAGATAGATAGATAGATAGATAGATAGATAGATAGATAGATAGATAGATAGATAGATAGATAGATAGATAGATAGATAGATAGATAGATAGATAGATAGATAGATAGATAGATAGATAGATAGATAGATAGATAGATAGATAGATAGATAGATAGATAGATAGATAGATAGATAGATAGATAGATAGATAGATAGAT